>QFEQ01000145.1:4230-122543 GCA_003316335.1 Hemileccinum impolitum | reverse complement strand
AAATTATTTAGGGATCATGTTTGATGCACCCACAGACTTCCTAACTCTATCATATCAAACAGGGGACCTCAGTTCATGTCAGAGTTCACAAAGGAGCTCTGCAAGATGCTGGGCATTCAGCAGAAGTTGTCAACCGCTTATCATCCTCAAATGGACGGTCAAACAGAATGTGTTAATCACAAGGTACTGGCTTACCTTCAAGCCTATGTAGCAAAGAAAGAGGATTCTTGGAGTGAATGGCTAAAGATGGTGCAATTCATACACAACAACTCCCTTACCACAGCTACTGGCATCTCCCCTTTCGAAGTCATCCATAATTATCAACTACAACTGAGGATTGAACCTTCTTCCAGTATCACCCCTGGGGGGTCCTTTGCTGCTAATGTGGGCAAGTCTCATGACAATATTGCTGCCATCTTGGCTAAAACATGGGATTGGATGTCCCACACACAAGAATCCAAATGCTCTCTCACTCCCACATATGCTATCAGAGATCTCGTCTGGCTATCAACCGACCATCTCTCTCTCCTGTACCCCACACATAAATTAACTCAAAAATACATCAAGCCATTCCACATTACCACCTGTTATAGTTTGGTTCCACATACTTTTCACACTTTCACTCATATGCCACACATCACTGAGCAATGTTTTACCTTAGCAATTCTTTCTTTCCAAAGTCACGTGACCAGTACATGTGACTGTGGGAACTGGCACATGACCCAAGGCTAGACCTATGACATCACTGGTGATGTCATACCTTGAGGTCCTTATCTTTCTCTCACAGTTATTACTGTTGCGGACTGCAATGACAGGTTCAACGAGGAAGACGGAAATGAGTAGGTGGCAACTTTCTGTGTTGACATCAATGACAATGACAATGATGAGGTTGAAGATGGGGATGACGACTGAGATGATTCAATATAACATAAAGTGGCCCTGAGCAGAGGGCTAGGCTGGCAAGGAAGAAGAGAGTAGTACCACTGAGTTGCAGGCACTGTTGAAGGTGGGTGGAACGAAGTGAATAGGACTAAGGTATGAAGGAATTACAGGGAGGGTTTATATATGATGACTGAGTACCTTAGGGCAGGTGTCTGAGTCTGAATTAGTTAAGGGCAGGCATGGAACATGGAACAGGATGGAATGTTCAAGAAGAAAGGAAGAAGACAGAAATATACATGAGAGAAAGATAATGACCATGAGGTATGACATCATCAATGATGTCATAGGTCTAGCCTCAGGTCGCATGAACATTCCCGCAGTCACGTGCACAGGTCATGTGACTTTAGGAGTGAGAATCGACTAAGGTAAAATGGTGCTCAGTAATGCTAGGCATATGAGCAAAAGAGAAAAGAACAAATGTAGGGCGTACACATGTCCGAACTATAACAATTACCATTTTTTCTTCATTGTTCCATCCCATTCTATCTCTCACGTCTACCCTAAACTATTTCATACTCAGAACCCTGCCCTAAGGTACTCAGTCATCACTATATAAACCCTTCCTGTAATTTCTTCATACCTTAGTCCTATTCATCTGCATTCCCTCCTCCAGTAGGGGCCCTCTGCATCTGAGTACCACTCTTCTCTCCTCTGCCAGCCTTGCCCTCTGTCAAGGGGCTCGTCTATGCTCCATATTGCAACCATCTATCTTCCCCTCACACATCTGATCCTCCTCATTGACATCATCACTGATATCACCAACTGTTGACTCCTCGTCACTGCTTTCCTGATTCAACTGACTCAGCCACAGTACAGTTTCACCACCATCCTTCCTAACACTGTCACACTCCACCTTTCCTCTCATGTCTCCATCCACCCCACAGTAAACATTTCCCACATAAAACCCTACAAAGCCCCACTGGCCAGTCAACCCATATATAAACCAGATGCTATAACAGTCACCGAAGATCATCACAAAGAGTATGAGGTAGACTATATTGCCACCAGCCAGCTTCATCACGGAAAGCTACAGTACCTCATCCATTGGAAAGGATGGGACAAGGTGGATCACACCTAGGAACCTGCTGTTAACTTAAAGCATGTGCAGGACACTATCGATGACTTCCACACTGCTCACCCTGCCACTCTCTGCCCTATACAGGGTATCTCCGACCCACAATTCTTTTATCTTTTCTCCCCATTCAGTCCCTCCTATTCTGAATTCACCAACTCTCACTTGGACCTCAAGTCTGGTGAATGGGGGGTAGTGTTATAGTTCAGGCCCCATACACCCCTATTTTATTTCTTTTCCTTCACTTATATGCTAAGCATCACTGAGCACCATTTACCTTAATCAATTTCTTAGCTCTAAGGTCATGTGACCGATGCACGTGATTGTGAGAATGAGCACCTGACCAGAGGCCAGACCTATGACATCATACCTCCTAATCCTTATCTTTCTCTCATAGTTATTTCCATCTTCTTCTTTTCTTCCATGATGTTCCAGAACCTTCTTTGTTCTATGCCTGCCCTAAGTTATTTAGAACTCAGAACCCTGCCCTAAAGTACTCTGTCATCACTATATAAACCTCTCCTGTAATTCCTTCATACTTTAGTCCTATTCACTTCTGTTCCACCCACTGTCTCACAGTACCTACAACCAAGTGATACCACTCTCTGCTTCTTTGCCTGCCTAGCCCTCAGTCAAGGAGCCCCTTGCATGTATTGGATCTTTGCCATTGCCATCTGTTATAGTTCAGGTGCATGTATGCTCTATATTTTCACTTTTACCTTTGCTCATATGCATGCATCACTGAGCACTGTTTCACCTTAGTCGTTTCTTACTTCCAATGTCATGTGACAAAGTGCACATGACCGCGGGAACATTCACCTGACCAGAGGCTAGACTTATGACATTATAGATGATATCATACCTTGCAGTTGTTATCTTTCTCTCATGTTCATGTTCATCTTCTTCTTTCCTTCCAGAACATTCCATCGTTTCCTTATCTTCACCTGCCCTAAATCTAATTCAGACTCAGATGCTTGCCCTAAAGTACTCAGTCTTACTATATAAACCTCTCCTGTAATTCCTTCATACTTTAGTCCTATTCACTTTGTTCCACCCACCTCAATGGTGCCTGCAACTCAGTGGAACTACTCTTCTTCTCCTTGCCAGCCTAGCCCTCTGTTCAGGGCCACTTTATGTTATATCACATTGTCTCTATTGCTGTCCCCATCTTTGACCTTGACCTTGTCATCTTCGTCGATGTCAACACCAATATCCACTGTCTCCTCATTTCTGTTTCTTGGTCCAAGTCGTTGTTGCAGCCAGCAACACTTGAATAGGACTATTTGAAGCTGAACCACATTGTGTTCCCCTTCTTTGTTTTATGTCCAGAACTAAGTGGCTCAAACGCATCAAGATCCAGAGAGAAGCCACTGTGCTCGCATTTTACCATCTCAATGTACAGAGACCCCACACTCCATCGCCTGCTCTATCTATTGACCCAAACAACTTTACACCCAAACCCAAAGGAACCAATGGTTTATTCCTTCGCCACAAGAAGATTCATACCCAACAAGTGTACAAACAAAATGAAAAGTATCTATGAGCTAACCAAAACCTGGGACCAAGGAACTGCAGTCCCCTCCATCCTCCACACCCATTCTCAACTGCGTCCTAATGAACAATACCTTTAAATCCCCAGAGATCGCTTGAGAGATAGTGATCAGTAAGGATGTTGGGTAACCAACTATGGGATGACCTCTTGAAACAAATGACCCTCATGGTGGCAGCCATGCAGGATTTAATTCAACATCAAGCACAAGTTACCGCTGCTCCCCCCTCTTCTAACGCATACAAAGCTTTTGCTGATCCTGGCACCTGGAATGGCAACCAAAACTCATTCCACATCTGGTGGACAAAAATAGGTGCTTGGGTCGACTGCCAACCCAATCTGTATGACTACCAGAGAACTGTGGCAGTACTCCTGTGGATGAATGGGAAAATGGCAGACTTCACTCATGTAACAATTGAGCAATACCCTGTAAAAGGGCTCTGGCCCACGTGGAAAATATTAAAGGAGCACATCAAGAAACACTTCCGCATCAACATGCTCAAAGTCAAGGCCTACAAGAAACTGGTTGCATTGCAACAAGGGTCCCTCCCTATAGAGGTGTATATGCAACAGTTTAACCTCCTCCAAATAGATGCTGATTGGAACTGGGGATCGTGTTACAACTCTATAAGGAAAGCATTGACTATAACATTTACCTACAAGTTTGTCTCCATCGACCCACCATAAAAGAAGACCTTGAGACCTGGGAAGATACTGCTATCAAGATCGGAAAGATGTTCCATCACATTCAACTGGAATGAAGCAAAACTGGCTTCATCCCAAGGAACCAATCTCAATCCAAACCACAGTTCACTGTGGTTGGAACTCAACCTGGGCAAGGAGCTCCAATGCAGGACATCCACACTGTCCAAAATCCTTCCCAAGTCAACAATTGGGATTGCTACAATTGTGGCAAGTGTGGACACATCTCTCAGAACTGTAAGGAACCAAGAAAACCAAGACCACATCCTGTATTCAACCCTATGATGGGAAGAATGACCTATCCTCAACCTCGTCAAAATCAAGAAATTCTCCTCACTCCAACAATAGCCATTGCCTCTGTTGCAGCTGAATCCAATGTCTCCTCCTCCTCCATCCTGGCTTGGCAAAATGAGGAAGCCCAAGCATATTACTTTGATCTGTTTACCACTAGAGTGTGGCACTTAGCAGCCAAAGGACTCAAGGGAAAAGAGCAAGCCGAATAGATCCGGGGGTACCTATTTGGCTAAGGACGATAATTTTCTTACTTCAATTCCATTTTCTCTTTCTTCTCCAAATCATTTTTCTTGTTTACCTATTGAAGGGGAGATGGACAAAGAGGAAGATGAGGATGAAACCTCTTTGAATGATTTTATGTATGGATTTACCTCCAAAAGGGTGTCTCATTTGAGCGCGGCACCAGAGAATAATAGTGCACTTAATTCCCTGTTGAATGAACGATCTTCTCAAATTTCCTCTTACAAATCCCCCCAGAATTCCTTTTCTCACCAAGAACCAGATGCCTCTCAAGGAGGCAAATTTGACATTGACACTAATGTTTATTTTCAGACCAAAGAAGGTGAATGGACCTTCTACACCACATCGTCACTCCTAGACTCCAGAGCAGTACAAACTTTCGTTGACAAACATTGGGTAATGGAAATGGAGATCACAACTTATCCCCTCTCTAACCCTATGAATGTCACAAATACAGATGGATCTTCCTCCAAACACAGAATGATCCATGAATACGTATCTATTATTCTTTCATACAACAGACATTCTGAAGGAGTGGATGCACTAGTCACAACCCTGGGATCCCATGAAGTGATCCTTGGGTATGATTGGTTTTATTGACACAATCCACTTATCAATTGGGTAGAAAAAACTGTGACTTTTAATAGGTGTACTAAACATTGCAAAGCCAACCAAATGAAGCAATGGGTTCTAGTCAGATCCATTGAAGAAGGTCTTGCCGACAAAGTACTCAAACAATACCACAAATTTCTCGATGTATTTAGTAAAGAGGAATCCAAATGGATGCCAGTTTGCAAACCCTGGGACCACACCATTGACCTCAAACCCAACTTTATTCCCAAAAAAGGTTATCCCACTCTCTGATGCAGAAATTGAAGAAGTCCAGAACTTCATCAAATCCGAACAAGAAAAAGGTTACATACGACCATCAAAATCACCCCAAACAGCTCCTGTTTTCTTTATACCAAAAAAGACTGGTGAAAAACGACTGGTCATGGACTATCATTATTTAAATGAAGGAACTGTAAAAAATTCTTATCCATTGCCACTCATTTCTTCTCTCATAGATTGATTAAAAGGTGCTAGCAAATTCACCTGTCTCAATCTGAGATGGGGATATAACAATATCCGCATCAAAGAAGGTGATGAGTGGAAAGCAGCCTTTGTCACTCCTTTGGGTGCCTATGAACCTGTTGTAATGTATTTTGGCATGACGAACTCACCCCCTACCTTCCAACAGATGATGAACAACATCTTCAACGACATGTACACAGTCGTCATCATTTATCTCAACAATATGTGTATCTTCACACATAAAAAGATGGATGAAGAACATTTGGAGATCGTCAAGGAAGTTCTTCAGTGCTTACATGAGAATAACCTTTATGCCAAACCGGAAAAATGTATTTTTAACACTGATGATGTTGACTTCTTAGGTATGCATGTCTCCAAAGATGGGGTCACCATGCAAACAAAGAAAGTCAATGCTATTCTGGAATGGCTGGCACCCACTAAACTAAAACAGCTTCAATCATTCCTCAGACTCTGTAATTATTATTGACATTTCATTCAAGGATTCGGACAAATCACACGCCCCCTGAATGACCTCACCAAGAAAAATGTACCCTACACTTGGGGGGCAGCACAGCAAAATGCATTTGATATGCTCAAAAAACATTTCACTGAAGCTCCACTTCTGGCTTACCCAGACTCAGCTCGCCCTATGCACTTAGAAACCGATGCCAGTGACATCACCACCAGAGCAGTCTTGTTGGTCCAAGGGGAGGATAATCTATGGCACCCCTGCGCTTTTCTTTCTCATTCTTTTTCTTCCGCTGAACACAATTACCTCATCTACAACAAGGAATTGCTCACCATTATTCACACTCTTGAGGAGTGGTGACATTACCTCATAGGAAAAACTGACTTCGAGATATGGACAGATCACAAAAATCTCAAATATTGGAAAAAACCACAAACATTATCAGGACGACAGGCTCGCTGGCATGAACTCCTCCAAGAATTTAATTATACCTTGATCTACAAACCTGGCACCATGAATGGACATGCCGATGCCCTTTCACATCACCCAGACCATGGTGACGCCGTCAATAACTTAAATGAAAACATTACTGTCTTTCCTTCAACAGTTTTACATTCCTCTAATCTATCTATTCCCATCACTCTTACCTCTTCAGACGCTTGCCTCCCCACCAAGGGCTCCTTGCAGTGGCAGGTTTCGACCTGTATTCTATCACCAATTTTGACATTCCCACCCACGATCAATTGCTTATACCCACCCATGTCAAAATCCAACTCCCCCTTGGTATCTACAGCAGGATTGCCCCCCACTCAGGCCTCACCTTCAAACATAAAATCAACATCATGGCCAGAGTCATTAATGCCAATTATAGGGGAGAAATTGGGGTAATCCTGTTCAACCATGCTGACACACCATTTCATATATCTAAGCATGACCATATTGCACAGCTAATTATTGAAAAAATAGAAAACCCAACACTCACCAAAGAAACAACTCTAGATGAGTCAGAACAAAACAACAAAGGTTTTGGCTCCACAGGGGTCAAAGCAATGACTTCCACTTCTCTATCTCCTAACTTTGAAATGAAACTAACAACAGAATCAGAACAATTAGGTGTTGATGCCATCAACGAATACAAATATTATGCTCAAGACAAACTCTTCAGATCTTCAAATGGCATAGTTTTTGTGCTACCTTCCCTTCACAACAAACTTATTTCTCTGTTTCACAATTCTCCTACAGCAGGCCACCCTGGTCAAGACCATACCATTAGTGCCATTAAACAGTTCTATTGGTGGCCAGGTGCAGCCAAGGACATTTCTTCATACATAGAACATTGCCAGGTGTGCTCCCTCATGAAGGGTTCATCAAAGCCACCAGCAGGAAAATTAATGCCACTTCCCATTCCTTCTGCTCCATGGATAGACATATCTATCGATTTCACCACAGGCTTTCCCACCTCCAAAGGGTATGATGCTATTGGCATCATAGTTGATCATTTCTCCAAAGAAATCATTTTATTCCCTTGCATTAAAACCACTTCGTCTGCCAACCTGGCACTTTTATTTAGAGATCACATATGGTGCACTCACAGACTCCCTAACACTATTCTCTCGGACAGGGGATCACAATTCATGTCAGAATTCACCAAGGAACTTTGCAAAGTTCTAGGGATTCAACAAAAGTTGTCAACCGCATATCATCCACAGACGGATGGACAAACAGAACAGATAAATCAGGAGGTACTGGTATACCTTAGAACTTACATCACAAAACAATAAGACTCTTGGAGCGATTGGCTCAAAATGGTGCAATTCATACATAATTTGTCACTCACCACAGCCACTGGTGCAACCCCTTTTCAAGTAACCTATAACTATCATCCATGCTTAGGGGTTGAACCCTCATCTTCCACCACCCCTAGGGGGTCCCTTGCCTCATCTATGGCAAAATCACATGACAAGATTGCTGCCATGCTCGCTAAATCCAGAGACTAGATGGTTCACAGCCAAGAGTCTAAACGATCCCTCACTCCCTTGTATACCATCAGAGACCTGGTCTGGCTCTCCACCAACCACCTCTCACTCTCTTATCCTGCACATAAATTAACTCAGAAATTTATTAGTCCATACCACATCACTGCTGTCCTTCCTAATGCTGTCACCCTCCACCTTCCTGCATCCATTTCCATTCACCTGACAGTCAATGTTTCCCGCATTAAACCCTATAAAAACCCCCTGGCTGGCCAGCCTGTATTTAAACCAGACACCATCACAGTCACAGAAGACCACCACAAAGAATACAAGATTGACTTCATAGCTGCCAGTCGACTCTCATGCAGAAAACTATAGTACCTCATCCACTGGAAAGGATGGGATGAGGTAGATCGCACCTGGGAACCCACAGCCAATTTACAACATGCGTAGGACACTATCAATGACTTCCATAAATCCCATCCATCTGCTCCCCACCCCATCCGGGGCATCTCTGACACACAATTTCTCTCCCTGTTTTCTCCTTTTGGACCCTCCTATATGGAATTCGCAGACTCAAGACTGGACCTTGAATCTGACAAATGGGGGGTAGTGTTATAGTTCAGGTGCATGTATGCTCTATATTTTCACTTTTACCTTTGCTCATATGCATGCATTACTGAGCACTGTTTCACCTTAGTCATTTCTTACTTCCAATGTCATGTGACAAAGTGCACATGACTGCAGGAATGTTCACCTGACCAGAGGCTAGACTTATGACATCATAGATGTTATAGTTTGGGCACATGTACACCCTATTTTTCATTTTCACCTTCACTCATATGCATACATCACTGAGCACTATTTTACTTAGTCAATTTCTCTTTCCAAAGTCACGTGACCAAGTGCATGTGACCGCGGGAACCTTCATGTGACACAAGGCTAGCCTTATGACATCACCGATGATATCATATCTTGTGTCCCTTATCTTTCTCTCACATTTACTTCCATCCACTTCTTTCCTTCTTGAACATTCTATGACATTCCATGTTCCATACCTGCCCTTAACTAATTCAGACTCAGACGCCTGCCCTAAGGTACTCAGTCATAGTATATAAACCTCTCCTGTAATTCCTTCGTACCTTAGTCTTAATCACTTCGTTCTACCCACCTCCTCTGGTGTCTGCAACTCAGTGCTTATTGCTCCTCTCCTCTTCACCAGCCTAGTCCTCTGTCAAGGGACCGTTTATGCTATATTGTATCATCACAATCACCATCCCGATCTTCCAGCTCATCCTCGTCATCCTCGTTGACGTTGACACTGATACTCATTACCTCCTCGTCTCCATATTTCTTGTGGAGCAAGTACTCATTGCAGTCCACAACAATAGATGATGTCATACCTCGCAGTCATTATCTTTCTCTCATGTTCATCTCTGTCTTCTTCTTTCCTTCCAGAACATTCCATCGTTTCCTTATCTTCACCTGCCCTAAATCTAATTCAGACTCAGACACTTGCCCTAAAGTACTCAGTCTTACTATATAAACCTCTCCTGTAATTCCTTCATACTTTAGTCCTATTCACTTTGTTCCACACACCTCAACTGTTATGTTTGGCCTTTGGTGAGGACAAATGTAGACCTGGTGAGAACTGAGGACTTCAGTTGGTAGACAGTGGGTGCAGATTCGAGGTGTCGCTCAACAAGGATGGGTCTTCCCACACTTCAAAGGTGAAGGACAAGTGGTTGGATGATGACCGAGACAACAAAGGTTACTCCACTTGAAAGGTGGTGGGACAGGTAGCAAGCTACAACAAAGAAAGAGCAAGCGTCCACTCGGAAGTAGGACAAAGACTTAGAGAGATCCTGAGGGAAAGAGGACAAGAGATGTGTTGCTAGGGTAAGACTAGCTGGGGATACATCAATTGTAACGAAGGGTTTATATAAGTAAGACATGGGAATAATGACTAATCAGATGGAATGTGAAAGAAGGGAGAAGAATGATTAGTCATGGGAAAGATGATGTCATATGGAACAACAAGAGGTAAGTGGAGATGACAAACGATACAATTGTATCAGAAAGTATGTAATTGGGATGACAAAGGAGAGATAGGCATAGATACTTAGCTAATCGAGGTTGCTAAGTGAAGAGTTCAGCAAAGGGAATGCTGTACATGTTGCAGTGGGGTCGGTCCCCATCTGAAGAGGTCAAGAATAAAGAGAAAAGTGTATGAGGCAAAGTAAATTGTAACATCTGTTACAGTACCAGCTCGTACATTGCTATCTCTATCAGTTACCAGACTAACACTTTATTATCATATCATTTACCTTAGCGGATATGGGCACACGCTAGACTCTGCCCCTATCCTTACCCTTGTCCCTGATTGGATCTTCCCACGGTTATCTCCATTGATCGGAATGATCTAGATCTCTGCCACGATCCGATCTACGATAAGGTTCGGTGTACACCTTCTCTTCCATTCCATTCCCATGCATGTGTACACCTCACCCTTAGTTAATCTCCGCTTTACCTCACCGTAGCCATGCTTCCTACCACACCACATGTTATCCGCATGGACTACACCCTTTAGGTAGTACCCTCTACCCTAGTCACCATCACATCATTACACTGTCACTACTGTAGTCTCTATATAAGCCCTAGGGACTACGATGGAGGATCCCTATCCTTTCATTGTGGTCTTTGGGGGATCACCCTTCGTTCTAAAGGCACTAGCCTGCCTATGTACAAGTGGCTCCATTCTCATCATCATACGATCGCCCCACCGCTGAGTCCCTCAGGCATTGACGATGCCTCTCATCCCTCGTAATCGTCGCAACCTCAGTATAGGCATCAGCCTTCCTGCCAAGAGTCAGGATTGCGCCATGTTCTAGTCTTCCGTCCCAGATGCCTATAACAACATCAACAGTGCCTACAACTCAGTGGAACCACTCTTCTTCTCCTTGCCAGCCTAGCCCTCTGTTCAGGGCCACTTTATGCTATATCACATTGTCTCTATCACCATCCCCATCTTCAACCTTGTCCTCATCATCTTCATTGACATCAACACCAATATCCACCATCTCCTCGTTTCCGTATTCTTGGTCCAAGTTGTCACTGCAGCCAGCAACACCATCCCAATCTTCACCCTCATCCTCATTGTCCTTGTCAACATCAACTTCATTCACCATTGTCTCCTCATTTCTGTGTTTCTTGTCCAACCTGTTGCAGCTGGCAACAGGAGTGTCCCATTGAGTCCACCTGCCTCTTATACATGTGCTACCTTGTATGTACATGTGTGGTCACTTATCTCTTATCTTCAGTCCATGGGTATCTACCAGCTACCAGGTACTCTACAGTCTGTGCTTATCTCCAACACTGATTATCAATAGTATCATGCATTGAGACAGCCACTCTTGCTCCCACTTTCCTCCTCATTGCCATCATCATCCATTGAAAGTAGTAGATTATGTATTCTACATATGGTATTGAAAATTGTGATTGACAATGTCTGCATAATTGTTATATGATAAGATTGTGTCACTGATAAGATATGGTGATCATTGAAAGCTCATTCAGCATGTTGGTGGCATGTCATCCCTCCCATCAGAGATCAATTACTGTTGACAAAATATCATAAATAGCTGATTGCTAGGTCTGTATGACCCAGAGCAGCTGAACATGCTCAATAGTATATGAAAATATGCTATTTCTAGCATATATTCAGCAATTATTGTAATCACTCTTGATTGAACCATGCCATATATGTATTCAGAGCATGCTGCATACATGACTGTTAATCTACAGTACTTAAACCATTATCCCAATAGCATTTAAATGTGTGAAGTGTGATTGTTTCAAGTGATGGTGTTGTTTCACATGATGGTGGATCACTGTAGGCATGACGCGAACACACGCAGGTCGACATTACAGTAATTGGACAACTTCCATCCGAAGATCTTGGGTATGGACAGAGATCATCTCAGGGACGAGTATTCATCCTGGCAAGTATGTAACGACACATGACCACTAAACTGCTGTAACAGTACTAAGGCCAGCTACTGCACGCACATATGGATGAAAGGGTATTCCGTCGGGGACGGTGCACAAGAATGCCCCGACGAAGCAGAGCAATGCGGGTACATCCGTCGTCAACGTTCTGACGGTGTGTATCTTGAGCCAGAGCTTGAGCTCATCCTTTGAATCCGTACGACCACGGACGAGTCGTTTGATGCACTGCGCAATCTGTTATTGTATGAGTAAGACATCACTGGCTGGGTATCTGGGTCCGAATTGGAGATGGGACGTACGGGCAGCGCGAACACGAAATGTCCGAGGGCAAAGAAAGTACCATACTGGTACAGCACACGTGCTGGGCCGAGAGTACCTTTCCAGGCAGCGTATCCGCCCCAGGTGGACGTGATGCCGAGGACAAGGACACCGGCAAGACCGAGTCTGAACCAGCGGTCGAACCAAGCGGAGAGGTGCTTGGAAAGGAGCTGGGAGTCCGAGTCGGGTCTGCGTAAAGTGAGCCAAGGGAGGAGGGACTGGTATTCCGTGAGGGCGAGGGTGAGGGAGGCACTCGAGGAGAAGACTGGGACAAGACGGGCGAGTGGGGAGAGAGACATGGTTCAACGGTAGCTAAACTGCTCCGTGACTGAGGCTATACTGAGGCTGCGCTTTGTCATCTGACCTCTTGGTTCTGCTCCTCACCAGCCAATGTCTCTCGTTTCTTGTCATTGCGTACTTACCTGCTGTTGACAGTAATCCTGAGGACTGACCTCTTGTATGGAGGCGCAGTCTTAGAACATCATACACTCCTCCGGAACTCTTCTGTCCCAAGCCGACAAGGGACAATTTAGACGCGGAGACTCGGCACAGCTGAAGGCCCTTGCGTGGATATCGTTACTAGTAGATGTAGTACACTTTGTTAGGAACAATATCGATCGAGACTCGGCAAAACGCGTGGCGCGTGTGCTCGACGCGTTGCACTTCATCATCTCAACTTCATCCTCCATCTTGAACAAGGGCCAGGAATGGGCTCCACTACTCCCCTCCTCGATATCCTGTTCACACATCTTCCTGCCGCCATCTCCTCAGAATTATCCGCTCTAACCTCGCCACAGTCGCGCTCAACAGTCGAAAACGTGCTGGCCTTTGCCCTTGGAGGCGATTGTCCAGCGCGTTTCCTCGACATGCGCCATGAATGGTCGTGCAATCAGCCCACCGCCATCTCAGCTCTCCAAGATGTTCTCAAAATCAAAAGTGGCACGAAGCGGGCACGCGGCAGCCAAGACACGGACGATGTGACCTCAAAGAGACAAAAAACCTTGGAAGACGACACCGACGATCCCCCGCTCTTCACGCTTCCATCCATATCCACCTCCTCGCCCATCCGGAAAAAGGTCGACGTCACCGTCCACACACGGTCCATCCGATTCACCAACCCCACAACGCGTACCCTCGAATCTTCCGTCCGCATCGCGAGCATCGCCCGTGCGTTTTTGTTGCCCACGCGGGGCCGGTCCAGGGGCCACTGGACGGTCGTCCTGCTCCCCACAGATGTCCCCGATAAGGCCAAGGCACCACCTGCGTCTGCACAACAAATTATCTTTGGCCTCGACGCGCTCAGCGCTGCCACATTTGAGACCACGTCCTACTTGAGCCCCTCCGACCCTACTACGTCCAATTCGACCACCACCGTAACCAAGGGTGAACAGACCGCCACGTCTGTCCGGCAGTTCCTCTCCCACATACCTGTCCCCCTCCTTGAGCCCTCGGCAACCGTGTTCCGGAGTGCGTGTGCGACCGCCAAAGCAGGCGAGGGCGCAGCTGGCATTGACGCGTATTTGTCCACCAAATCGGGCACGCTCTGGTTCTTTGACATGGGTATCCTCTGGGGCGAGAGTAAGCCATGTGAATTTTGGGCCATCTCGGACCTGGCATCCAAGGACGGCGTCCGGCTCATCAGCGCGACGGGACGGACGTGCTCTGTCATTCTCAGTCGTAAGAGCGCAGCGTCTGCAAACGGGTCCGGCGGGACGACGGAAGACGACGGCGATGGGATCATCGAGACCGAGTTTTCGATGGTCAACGGTCGGGAACAGGACCCAATCCATGCGTGGGCTCGGAACCGCAAGCATCTCTTTGGAAAAACGCCCGCTGTGATTGCTGGCTCTGCTTCCTCGAGCTACGTGGAAAGCAGCAGTGGGGGCAAGGAAGCCCGTCCCAGTCAGAAGCAACAATCGAATGGGACAGTCAAGGGTCCTGCATGGGATGATTCAGATTCGGACGATGAAGATTTTGAGGCCACTTCGTCCGAGGATCTCGAACACAGTAGCTCGGACTCGGACTCGAGTGAAGGTGGGAGTGGGAGTGGGGATGAGGACGTGAACGGCAGTGATAGTGCAGAAGAGAGCGGAGACGAGCCAGAGGAGGAAGAGCTCCAGGAGGCCCATCATCCATTACTCCGGCCCGGTGCCATGCCGCGCATGTCAAAGGCGGCGATCGACAAGGTGATGGACATGGTCCACGACGATCTCGTAGGTGATGTCAGTGAGGAAGAGGATGAGTTAGAAGAGTGATCTAGTAGAACATGATTCACCGTCATCTGGATGCCATATACCATGCATGATGGTATTTCTTTGAGCCTCAGCGTCAAGAAATCTTATCGAATCAAACCCCAAATAAACGTTGAACAGTCCACTGTATTTAATAGCATAACGAGAGTATTATTGAGGTCGTATCGAGCTCATGCATCTATCTCTGGCATCGAATGCATCTATAGATGGACACCTTACCTCTAGGCAAATATAACATCCCCAAGACACCCGCAAACACGAGTTCATAAGACGCCTATTCTGCTCAAGAATATGTTGCCCGAGGCCTCCAGTAGAGTTCAATGCGTGATTCTTTATTTAATGCTGGACGCTATTTCACTTACAGGTCAGACCCCGCCAGCCTGTTGCTGTAACCACCCGTATGCGCCGATGCTAGTAGACGAGTGATAAGAAAACCAAAGACCTATGCATACTGCTCGGGCCCAAAGCCAACGGCGACAAAGAGACGCCACGATTCGCATAAATGACGGGAATGAAGCATGCCCTCGGCGATACCTGGTATTCGCCCATGTCAATCTGTTGTATGTACTAATTGTTCTAAATGCGCACATTTGCACACCAGGCCGCCATGACGTCGGAGGCTCATGTCTGATGGATTTCATGAGCGAACTATATCCACTCATGGGTTGTCTTTTTTTCCAGTGAGGGAGACTGTTACAAAGCATTATCAGGTAGTATGCACTCACACGGAAGCGAACGAGAGCCTGCAACCTTGCTACGAAATACACAGGTCGGCTTCAGTGGCAGTGGCAAGTTGAACGGGCCTCGAGTTAGTCAAAGCCAAGCGGGCATGATGCCAACGAGGACGTTGCGATCACCTAAGGGGCGAAAGTCCATTTGAATCCGCCCAGAGTAGAGGAAAGGAAACGAGTACGATCCCGGTGATGGACATGCTGGTGCCAGTGAGGAAGAGGTTCACTGGAACGTAGCACATCGTCATCTAGGTGACCTGCACTGGTTCGGTTAGACTCCAACGCGCAGGGCGACACTGTCTTGACGTCGTAGCCTCCTCTGATGTAGCCCTTTCTGCTGGAGCAGGAAGTCCACGTTGCAAGGCTGCCGCATCCACCTGCATTCAAAAGTACAAATAGCGGATCTCCACTAAATTCTAGCTGGACTATGAAGGTATCACAGCCCCCTTGTGCCGTCAGATTTCGCCAACTACATACGCGGCTTGAGAACACATGTGACAAAACTAACAAGGCGGAGTACTTACGATAGTCGAAGACGAGACGGGCGTGAATCTCCTTCTCAGATGAGGTGAAGGCAACGCGTCTGACATATCTCCTTTCTCCGTTCACTATCGCAAAGCCCCATGCCTGGTTGGGGGTGTGAGAACAGGTCAGTGAAGGAAAGTGATCGACTACCTGTACAAGTTTCCACGTGTGACTGTTCTTGCCGGGAGTGCTGCATGAATCAGCCAAAACAATACCACCATCGATGGTATCTTGGGTCCAGTCTTGCTTCGAAAACCCGTCCGTGACCTCTTCTACAGGAATCTTGCTGAACTTTCTGGTCACAGGACCAACGACATCGTCTTCCTCGTCACACTCTCGCCCGTCCAGAATGCGTTTTTTGGTCGAGCCGGCAAGGCCTCCAGGCAGGTTCCGGGTGGTATCGATGTGTTCGATGCCAGCTTCGTCTGTGATGTGGCTTATAATGAAGCTGGTAGGCAACATGGCGATTGCACGTCGCTTGACCCATGACACGCCTTGCAGCTGAAGCATCTCGTCAGTACTGTCGCTGAGGGTCTTGCTCTACGGATGGGGTCAGCAACAACGACGCCGGAGGACGCGAGAAGGAAAAGTGACCAAGAGAAACCTGCCGCTCATTGCCTTGGTGGTGACATGTGGTGGTGCAGCCATGGCTAAAAAGTCAGGGAATGAGAAACAAACCGCGCAAAGAGCGTCTTTTTACCATCTCTTGAAAACCGGGACCGATTTGGGGCGGTGTACTAGTTTTTGCCTACTAGAGAAAGCTTCCTCGAGCTTCCTAAATTCTTCATGTCCCCTGTCCCGCCTCCTTGCCATAGACATCGTGGCGACTTTCCAATCAAGTATCGAAAACCTGAGCGGCTGTGCAACACATCCGGCTTGCACGTTCGCAGCTGCAGTGGTATCTGTATGATCGAATGCAAATGAACTTGAACGCCTCAAGATTCTTAGCTTCCAGCCGAGTAACAGCATCAACACCGGTGCCGCCATTCCGAGTGCTTGAACACAGCAAATTAATATATCTTCCAGGGCTTTTGTGGGACACATCCGGTTCGAGCATGAAATGTGTGCGGGTGAGTGGCAAAATACTTGATTAAATGCACAAGATCATAAATGATCATGTCCGTCTTGTCACTCCTTGTTGGGATCCGACTCGGAACAAGCAGGCCATCATTGCCGTCCAGAAAGTGTCTGATCAATGTCTGATGGCATGAAATCATGGGTGTCGGTGGCATCCAAGAGAGACGACAGAACGCTCGGCCTTCATCCGATACAAATAGAAATCATTCTGAGTCCGGTATTAAAATATTGCTGATAATCAGAGGTAATTCTGGAACCCCCTCTGAGTCCAATGACGATATCTCACTGACTCGTTTCGTAACCCTGTTTTATGTCTCGGTCCGCATCGGCTACCCACGCCGCTCATTGCCCCGCTCTAGGAAGCTCTGCAGGACACCTACTCCGTGTGCCTAATGCCTCCTCATGTCTTCGAGCCGCCTGACTCTGGCTTATTCAGTGAGTGATGATCGCGGTTTCGTTTTTCAGAAGCATCACAGAAATATACTCATCAGTACGAATCTTCTATCAAAATCCACTCTGCGGGAGCTTACTTCCGTGACCTGCATCTCAGCTCGTGCATCAGGGAACCGGTCTCGACCTCCCACTCACGTAATGGCTTGATAATTATGCCTAACCGAAGTGTACCATCGACTTGCCCAGCGATTGACAGAGGTTGGAACCGATGCCGTTCTGCTGTTAATCTGTAAGATCAACGTGAGTTCCCTCTGATCCTTCACTGTGCCTAAATTCCCCAGTCCCGCTTTCACTCGAAAAATGCAAGCCGCAGGTTTGCTTGCAAACTGTCCATGCACACCCAACGTATCGAGAGTCCAGTGCTGGCGAGTCATTTAACTCCTGAGTTTATATATGTGTAAATGTAGAGATCCCACTGACGACAGCGTTTGATTCACACCGCGTTCGGCGAACTCGCTCGTGGCTAACTAAACGACGGTGGCTCACTGTTCTTTGTCGGAAGCGTACTTTTCCGACTCCAGGAAGGTCACAGATGAGTCCATGATCACACTGATACGGCCATCTTTCGAAAGGGGCGTACTTGTTGCCTCTCGTTGATCAGAAGACCTATACAACTGCTGTCCATGAGCGCTTGAGCACCCATAGCAAATTTCTACTAAATTCTACCGCCCCGTACGCGTATCTTCATTATCAATTATGCGCCATTATATTTATATTTCGCCAACTTCACGATGTGAGAACGCGCCAAAACCAACAAGATGGTGTACTTACGGTAGTCGAAGACGAGACGTGCATGAACCGGGTGGACCTTCTGAGACGAGGTGAGGGCGACTCGCTTGACATACCGCCTTTCCCCGTTCACCATTCCAAAGCCCCATACCTAGTCGAGGGTGTGAGAACAGGTCACCAAAGCAAAATAATCGACTACCTGTACAGCTCGCCATGTGGTGTTATTCTTGCCGGGAGTGGGGTAGGAATGAATCAAAATAATGCCATTGTCGATGGCATCCTGAGCCCAGTCTTTCTTCAAAAACTCGTCCGTGATCTCCTCTACGGGAACCTTGCGATACTTTATGGTCACACAACCAAAAACCACGTCGTCTTCGTCACGCTCCCGCCAGTCTAGAACAAGACTCTTGGTCGAGCAGAGGTGTTCAGTCAACTTCTGGGTTGCATGGAATCGCTCAATGCCAGCTTCGTCTATGATGTGCTTTATGGAGAAGTGGGCAGGCAACTTGGAGATTGCATATCGCTTCCACCATGCCACACCCTGCAGCTGGAGAATTTCTTCGGACTCGGAGTTGTCACTGAGGGACCTGTTCTACTGATGGGGTCAGCAACGATAACTAGGGACGCGAGAAGGAGACAACCAAGAGAAACTTGCCACTGTTTGCTTTGGTGGTGACATGTAGAGGTATAGCCATGGCTGAAGTTCGGTCCAGGGAGCGAAAATGGGTTGCACAGTGAGTGTCTTTTATACTATCTCTCCAACAATTAGTTCTGAGTTGAAAACTCAAGCGTCAAAGAGCTCCAGTCAGGTAAAATTAGAAAGACGAAGGTCCGGTCCCCCAAGTGAAGAAACATATGCTGTAAGTCTCGCTTTCGATTCGCTTACAAGGCTCATCAATCAATGAGAATGCTCGCTTGGTCGCTAAAGAGCTGTCGAACCGCTGTTCATTTCAGCCACTCGACAGATGCAGTCGGACGAAAGGCGCACCTTGCCGGGTTTGGGTCAAATTTGCACCTAGATTTTTTTTTTCCTGTCAGCCTGGGCACAGGTTTCTCCGAATTGACAGCTGATGACAGGTGAATGACAGGTACCCGAACTTATCTAGTGTACCTCACAGTTGGGATGAAGGTATGTAATGGTAACAGGTCTTGCAAAAATGGAGCTTGAGGGGAAATGAGAAATAGCGAAGATTGTATTCAACAAGGATGAATCAGCAATCATGTTGTTAGAGCGTTTCGTTAGAGATGAAGTTTGTGCTTACGATTGAATAAGCTGTGCGAAGAAATCCAAGTCACAGTCAGTCAATTCCGTTTTGTTCATGATGGCGGTTGATGGAAGTAACAAATGTAACGGACGGGTCACGGTAGACGATGACTGTGCCAGTCGAGTTGTTTGATTCGTAGTCAATACTTTCTTGGATGACGAGATCATGAGGGAAATTTTCGTTCAGGTGAGGTACGGTGAAGTGAACATTGTCGTGAATGAGGATTTCAGTATGGAAAACGGTGGGCTAGAATGTGGGGTTGATGACGCAAAGACAAACGTCACGTAAGATTGAGACTGGGGACATTATCACCATTGCAAGATCGATCCAAGATCGATCGCGACAAAGATCAGTGCATTGAAGAAGTCCCATTACCTTCATCGCCAAAAACACACACATGGGAGATGAGCGTGAATCAATCGAACTCAGCATCCAACGTACATTCAACGCCATGAGCGTTCGCAAAATCGAGGAGCAACACGCGGTCCATCGTAAACAGACTCTCATCAGCATCGCCTAAAAATGACAGAGATGTTGCACAATCTTCATCTGACAGTGAACAGCGACTCAGAAGCCGGTCAGCAGACAACGTCGGAATGGACGCACGGAAAGCAATCAATGCCCACAACGGCATCAAGATGCACTTGTATATCATTTCGACATTGAAAGACCGGATCAACATCCGTAGTAAATGAATATCCTTCGTATTGTGCTGTGAGCCGGTCATCATGACGAGGAAGCAAACCATCGAACACCACTGCGCGCGGCAGCGACGAACGAGAAAATCACAACCAGAGATTGGCGGACGAC
This sequence comes from Hemileccinum impolitum, assembly GCA_003316335.1. NCBI lineage: Eukaryota > Fungi > Basidiomycota > Agaricomycetes > Boletales > Boletaceae > Hemileccinum > Hemileccinum impolitum. The sequence continues at coordinate 102,060 of QFEQ01000145.1, read as the reverse complement.
ATGAACTGGAATGGCTTCGAGGACGAATAAATCTAAAATTTAAAATATAATTTTGATTGACAGAGCACGCCCAATGTACCACTGACAATAATAAAGTGGAGACTAGTCCGCCTCCTCAACCTCGCCATCATCATCATTCATATTGAATTTCTGCTTCCTACCTGGTAGTGCAGCCCCACCACCATAACCAACACCCGCCTTTTGCCGTAAAACATCCAGGTCCTGCTCCGCTTCCTCGGCCCATTCCAGCACAAGATGCCGTCCCAGCAAATGTGTATGCCGTAGTGCAGCGTATGCATTCTCAGCTTCACGTCGCGTAACAAACTCGAGGAACGCAAACCCGCGGGACCGCGCATCGAACCGCTTCGGTAGACGGACAGACTTGAGCTGTCCATGCGCACTTGCAGGATCTGAGCATTCCATGCACACATGCACGTAGTAATACATACCCAAAGAGTTCTCTAACGTCCTTCTTGGTCGCTTCGAACGGGACGTTCTTCACGATCATCTTGGTCGTGCGGGACTTGGCAGTCACACTGTCCTTGGGTACATCTTCCTCGGTCCCGCGTCCAGCAAACTTGACATGCAGTGCGTGACCATCGAGCGTAAATCCTTGGATGCCCTTGAGCGCTCTCTTGGCACCATTGGCCGTCTTGAACCCAACAAACCCGTAGCCCATGCTGAGCCTAGGGGCTTCACCACCAGGCACGGCGGGTCTCTTCGGATCTAGCTTGGTCTGAACCCGTGCAAACGCGAAATCGGGCAGATTCCTAAACACCTGTTTGAGCCGTTCGGTCGTCGTGCTGAATGCCAAATTCTTGACGAAAAGTGTTGAACCCGCAGATAGTGGCACTTCTTCGTCTCCACGCGAGTCGAGGGTTTCCTGCTCAGCAATAGTGACCGGTTCAAGTCCAGAGGTGACGGTAACGGGCTGCGGTTCCGTGTCCTCAGGTACATCTTGGAACATTCCGAGTGGTCCTTTCTCCAAATATATGACGGAATTTCCTAGACGCCGATATGCAACCGCACGGAAAGCTTTGCTTGTCTCGTCAGCGTGTTCAAACTCCACAACCGCCATCGTTCCAGCAGGTGGCACAATGACCCTGCATAGCTTGCCGTGCACCTCAAACAGCTCACGAATCTGATCGGTGGTTGTCCCGTACGGTATATTCTTGACCAGAATTATTGTATCCGAGCGTCCTCGAGAGGAGAAAGACGACAGGATGATGCCCTGAGACTCGAGATGAGACTTCGTCTCCTGAATGATGTGCGTCTCGGCCAACGCAAGTTTCACGGCTGCGTTACTAGACTCAGGATTCAATATCTCCGCCTTGGGGATATTCAAACGATCCGCAATCGAAGAGACCACAGCATCGCTCTGAGCACAACGAGATATATTAGACTACGCGAAAGGAAGCACGACAGGACATTGGCTTGACGAACATTCATATACAACATGCTCCAATTAAACTCGCGCACCGCGGTTGCTTTACGCTTTGCATTGCGCTCAGTCTTGATCGAGAGTTTCTCATCTGGCCCCTCAGGCTTGCCTTTACGGTCCACAGCAGGTAGAACGTGCAACAATCGGCCTTGAAAAGACTTTTTGTCGAGTGTTTCATAGGCGGACAGGGCAGAAGAGGGCAGTACGAAAGTCACATATGCAAGTCCTTTGGATTGCTTGGACACTGGATCGAGAGGGATATGGACCTGCCAACAAGTGAGCATCAAACAACAAATACATGGTAGACATAAAATTCAGAACATTCATCCGTCAACCCCCTGGGGTCAATATACCAGATAGATCTGATGCCCCTACATAGTGTTGCATCATACAAGGAGGTGTCATACCTAGAGGATTGGGTCAGCACACGGCTCGTACAAGACGTGTCAATAATAGCCAAGTCAGAAAATAATCTACTATCGGTTTTCCCTGAGGATCATCATATTCCTTGAGAATCTGATGTCCCTATTTGTTTTGTCATCGCGGACAACGGGGCCATCAACTGCCAACAAACGCTCACCTGCACGATTTCCCCAAATGGTCGAAAGAGCGTGATCAGATCGTTGTCAGTACATGAAAAGGCCAGGTTACGAAGGAAGAGACGCGATGTCTGTTGAATGGTTTCCTTGGCAGAATCATCGGACACATGAGGCTCAGCTGGCTTGTTGTCCTCGCCAGCGAGTCGTCGCCGTTTATTCGGACGGGGGGATGGTGCATCCTTGGTACCCTACTCGAGTCATTACCACCGCTACAAGGACAACAGATATCTCGTACCTCCATGACCATAACACTTATTCGCGCCGAGTCAATAAAGGTACGATCGAACCAGTTCCTCGCAGCAGCCGCCTCCTCGTCGGTCTTGAAACCAACAAAAGCAAATCGTCGGGACGTGCCATCTGATTTATAGGCAATTTTGAGGTCAGTGACCGTCCCGGGTGGTGCACCTCGCTGCTCAAAATGTTTCCGGAGGCGTTCTGTGGTTAAATTGGGAGGAAGATTCTTGACGATGAGACGAGACATGAAAGTTGAGGTCAGTGAAAAAACTCGAACAACTCCGATCGGAACATGCCGCGATGGCCACTACAAGTCTTGTCTTTGTCTGCTACTAGTAGTTAGTGTAGCACACCACAGCGCGATGGCCTCTACATCGATATTCGGCCCAGAGAAAAACCCTCGCGGAATACCACAAGCGCCTTTCATCGTAAGTGGACATTTCTTTCGTGGAAACATCGGTGCCCATCGGTCAACTCTTCAGGCTAACGTCGAGGAATACATCGGCGGCCCCGACGGTGATGTCGAGGGACCCCTCAAGGCCTTCCAAGACGCGATCGCGTGCGCCGCCTCTTTAAATGTGGGTATGACATTCTTGAATCGAGAAAAGTACAGGAAATATCGCTACATGGATGCAAATTTGACGCAACGCCGACGGAGCCTCGAAGATAAAATACCAGACATCCAAAAGACGCTCCACATGGTCGAGTTTTTGCAAGAGAGACGCGTGAGTAGATCGTTTTGTCAGATCGACAGGCTCACGAACTTGGGTTTAGGAGGGTAAACAAAAGGCAGACGATGACACGGATGCACTCGATGATGAGGATAACATCGAGGAAGAGGTCGCGAAGATGCCCTTGGCCACTACTTTCGAGTTGAATGACACGCTTTATGCAGAAGCACAACTGGAAGACACTGACACCGTCTACCTCTGGCTAGGAGTAGGTCTTGTTTGGTTTTCACGCTTCCCATCTCCCGCTGATCGCGTACCTGCAGGCAAATGTGATGCTGTCGTACAAGACCCCTGCAGCTATATCGCTACTGCGATCCAAACTTAGTACCGCTGAGGCAAGTTTGAAGGCGACTATAGAGGATCTGGAGTTCCTTCGTGAGCAACTCACGGTCATGGAGGTGAACACAGCAAGGTTGTATAATTGGGATGTGAAACGGAGAAGAACGCGATCGACAGATCCTGCGGGGAAAAAAGCATGAAGGGCAAAGTACAATCCTGTCGTAGTGTGCGATGCATTCACTTTCGCATGTTTGCATGTTCTCTGAGATGAACTCTCAATCTGCAGTCACTGTGACTCTGGCCGTTGAACGCTGTTCTAAACGTTGAGGGAGTGCAACGGTAACTAAAAAGTTTTGCTTTATTCTAAGTAACACTTCCCGCAGCGGCGAGTTGGTCCAGCCCAACAAGTGCTGCCTGGTGCTATTATTCAAAGTCTCTTGGTACCTACCATTCAGCTTACCTGGGTCGAGTTCTGGAAAAGAAAATTAGCCAAAATCAGGATATGCAGTGGCACAGTATCATGATATATTAGACCCGCAGGCCCCCGCTTTGCACACTAGATTCCACTTTGGGAGGTCCCTTCCCACAAAGATTCTTTAGCAGGTGAAAGAGGGAAATCGTGAAAGAACATACAACGCCTTCCTGGAACAGGATGCAAAACGAGGCAACCACCCAGAGGTCCAACTTCACCCAGTTGCGAGTAAATTATGCGTGTGTTGATCTTACCACCAGTCTCTAGTAGGCCTTGGTAACGAGGACAATGATCGGCGTGTGCGTCAACAAGGTTCAGGGTCGGGTAAGCATTGTCGGACACCCAGTTCGATAAGCTACCATAAGATGTAGGCCTCATGCATCACTGCAGTTAGCTAGACTGATTCGGCCGAGAATCCTATGATAGAGTCCATACTAGTATGCCTGAAAGTGGTCACCTATCACGACGCGTTTAGCAATGGAAGCAGGTAGTGTAGCAACTCGCCGGAAATCCAACATTCAAATATTCACTGCTTGCCTTTGCACTGCGACTGTGTGTGTTGCTGCACCGGTCACACTGTCGTTGTGTGTGTCTAATAGGTTTCAGGCTGACTCTTGAGAAAATCCAAGGCAGGGCCTGACTGCTGTGCGGACCGTTAGGAGACACGCATTCCCGACCACAGTTGGATAGCAGTGGTCATTAGGGTCAGTCTATGATGCTAAGAGGGCCGGTATGAATAATTATGCTGGGTCTCGAAGAGAATTCTGAAGGAGTTGCAATGGGAAAGATTCGTCGGGCTCAGGCTTGTCGTACGGTATCCCATGGAGCGGCCATGGTGCAAACTGCCCGGCGGGCCGGCTCAGCTGACTGTGCTATTACTAAGTAATTTAACTGAGAACTCCGAGTCATCGCACTGGCATGCGACCAGCCACGATATAAAATCGACTCGCTGCTTCAAGTTCTTCGCATCTGCGTGGGTTCACTTTCTACACGCACAAAGTCTTCCTCACCGAAAGAAAAGCGACCCACAGGGGGACATGCGTTGCACGAACAGTCAACCACCTTTGCCGCCGATGACAGGGAAATTTTATGACCCGCAAACCCGATTCGTCAACGCCACTGAAGCTGACTCGCTGCTTGCTCGCTTCCGTGTGAGTTCATTGTCTGACTATGCCTACTCGCACCAAGTCACCCTCACTGGAAGAACAGCGGTCTGCGGGTGGATATAGAGCGCTCGAGAGACCAACCAAAGTCTTCTCGACCGATCTCTACGATGACGGGTACAGCGATCCGGTGTACCAAGCAAAAGCGCGCATTTTGAACGATCACATACAAGAAATCGGCATGGGCAAATACCAGGTGTGCTCAAAGATGAATGCTTCATTCTCCTCACTTAGGTAAATCATAGTGGTATCTCTTCATCATCGCTGGGTTTGGTTGGTTCGCGTAAGTTCTTGTTTCTTCGTCCATCCTTGGTTGACGCCCACAGATGGTACACAGCGACAGCGTCTGGCCTGTAAGTGCAATCTAGAGAGATGGTGTCGAGCATTAAATGACATTCTGCTAGTTGTTGTCTGGGCTGATCCTCACTCCTGTACTCAACGAGTTTCATTTCAATGCTCCGTTTCTGACTTTGGCATCAAACATTGGTCTCCTCGTGGGCGCCATATTTTGGGGCTTCGGATGTGATATCTGGGGTCGAAGGTTTGTTCATTGTCTGTCACCCGGGTGTATCAATCAATTGGTCCTCCTTCATCAGGTGGTCGTTCAACTTGACCCTTTTTGTTGCAGGTGCTTTTGGTCTGGCTGCGGGTGGTTCGCCAGATTTTGTCACTCTGGCATCCTTGATTGCCGTCGTTGGTATTGGTGCTGGCGGTACGTTTGCCCACCTTCAACAAAGAATCCTGCATTGAACTCTACTCGAGGCAACATACCCGTAGATTCTGCCATCTTCTTGGGTAAAATTGACGCTTTATGAATTTCCGAGACTGTGAATTTATCTTTCTTACTCTAGATTTCATCCCCGGATCTCATCAGTACCTTCTTACAACTCTCTCCATCTGGTGGTCTTTAGGACAACTTATCTCTAGTCTGGTAAGTACGCTGTGACCGTTCACGCGGATACACTGACAGGTGCTGTGTAGATTGCATGGCCCCTGATCGCCAACTTCTCTTGTGCCACTGCCGACAACTGTCAAAGGTCCAGTAATATGGGCTGGAGATACCTTCTCTTCATACTCGGCGGACTCACACTCTTCTTCTGGGGTCTCCGCTTCTTCGTCTTCACTCTCCTAGAGAGTCCTCGATTCCTTGCCGGAATTGGTAAAGACGCAGAGGCAGTGGAGGTCATCCACCAGCTGGCCAGATACAACGGAAAGAGCGCCACTCTCACGGTCGAAGAGCTGGAGGCGCCAGGATGGATCCAAGAAGGGTCGCCATCGAGAACTCGACGACAAATTCTGTCCAAGGATTCCAAGTACAGTGCAGATCATATCAAGGCACTGTTTGCAACTCCAAAGATGGCATGGTCCACCAGCCTGCTCATCGCTCTTTGGGGTATGGTTATCCACTCGGTTATTCCAAGATGTCATGATTAAACTGCTTTACCCAAGGGACCATTGGACTTGCATCGACGCTGTACAATAGCTTTCTACCATACATGTGAGTGGAAGCGCAATGACCACTCGTTAGAGCTGACCGTCTGTAAAGATTGTCGACTCGTGGTGCTGTCTTCGGAGACGGATCCCTTGACATCACTTACCGCAACGTAGGCATACTATACACATAACCTGGCTCGACATTCACATGTTGTGAGACAGCAAGTGATTCTGAGCGTAGTCGGCGTTCCTGCTTCCTTGCTTGCTGGGTGGGCAGTCGAGATACCATACCTTGGACGAAGAGGCAGCCTGGCGATTTCCTCAGGCGAGTCACGCATCATTGCGATGGACCTCCATTATTCAACGACATGCCGCGAAATAAAGGGCTGACGGGCGCGTTTTTGTACGCGAGCACTACCTCTAGGACGTCCAATGAGCTTTTGGGGTGGAATTGTGGCTACGCGTTTTGCAGCATCGTGCGTCCATGATAATGATAACTCGCTTGACGATGGCTCACCCGTTGAGTAGATGATGTACGGTGTGCTCTATGCCATCTCTGCGGAGATATTCCCCGCCAAGGATCGTGGCACAGGGAACGGTCTGACGGCCACTGCGACCCGTGTGTTCGGCGTGATGGTGCGTTTCCCCCTTTATACACTTGCTTTGGCGCTGGTATGCAACCTGCCTACGTCATTCATAGGCACCCGTCATTGCGTTGTATGCGAATTTGGCGACGGCGGTACCTGTTTACATTGCTGGGGGCCTGATTGTGTTTGCGGGTGTCTTGGCGATGTATTTGCCGTATGAACCTAGAGGTAAGGTGTCCATCTAGATATATGCGATACCCGAAATAGATATAGATGAACTCGATACGACCTCGATGATGCCTGTATATAGATTGTTCAACGTTTGTGTTGGACTCGAGTCGTGAATATGTCTGGAAGCTCGGCTTGGAAAGGGAGATTTTTGAATTTGATTTGACGGTTTGGTGATCAACGCGCATCGCCCAAGTTGGATCGTGACGGTGCACCATATTCTGGACCACTCGTCTATCTCATCCTCTTCCTGAGTGGCATCGCCTACGAGATTATCGTGTATCATGCCCACTGTCGATCGCTGTGAGTCACATGCACGGGAGTAACAAATATAACTGGGCTTCCTGAGTCCCTCCTCCCCCGTTTTGTCTCCTCAATGAGGTGGTATCACGTGTGTCCTGGTTGTCGCCGCCCTCACGGCCCTGCAAGTGCGACCGTTTTTGCCGCGCGTCGAGGAGACACGTTGGACGGTTGCCTCTGAGCGCAAAGAGCAAGGTTTCAACAATGCAGCGGGAAGTTAGGCTGTCTTCTAATTTCGCAATATCTATGAAGACCATGGTTGCTACTAGGCGATGTGTCAGATTTTAATCGCCTAGATAAACCTCTGCAGCAGGGCCATGGCCGCATTCCTGTCCAGGCTGGGTTAGTATCATATTTAAAGTGATTGAAAAATACATAATAGGTGGAGATCAAGAAGACACTCGGGTGCCTCTGCATAGGGCGCATCATTCAACTCGGACGAAGTGATCAAACCTCTTTCTCAATGTGCATCTGCATCGTCCAGCGACCTGAACGAAGTTGCTGGCCCGGTTGAGCATCGTCGTCTTAGGATACTTATGAGCAAGCTTACGAGAAAGCGTAGTTCAATTTCAAGTTGGGTGCTTCTAAGAATATCAGTGATACGTTAACCACTCTAACAGAGGGTCATATGCACCTCTGGCATACTCTGAATCTCACTGCTGCAGAGCATCTGATATTTGCTCCAGTGGTGCCCAAGCTTCGGTATGTACGTTATGTATAATAAATTTGAATCCGGCCTGTCGCCTCACTGGCAAACAGTCTGCGCGTAAGCGAAGCGAGGTGGTGCAGTTTCTTCTCCTCTCGCCACACAGAGCAGCGACCCTGGGCATCACCCACCCGCCTCTCCCTCTCTGTCCACGAGCAGCCAGGAGGCTGTTCTACTCGTCCATACAGTCGGTGTCCTCCAGCCAAGCTGGGCTGTGAGGCCTTGAGGGCCCAGTCCGCCCTCACAGCTCACCCTGTCCACTCACAGGTTTGGGCCAGCCTCGGGCCGGAAACCCGCAGGGGTTTTCGCCCAACCACAGGATCATTTTACTGCCCTCGTACTACATGATCTTTTGTAACATCTCCTGGCTACAGCGTGTGTCCGCAGTGGGTTTTACAGAATTCTCGCCTTCTGTGCAAGTTCGGCCTGGGCAGTCATAAACTCGATCGCTTTCCACCCCATCCCACTTCCATGTACCATCCGTCTGTCAGCACAGATGACGATATCCCAGCCCGCGCAGAGGCACGCAACAAATTCGGCGCTCTTCATCTTATCCATTCCGTTCTCATGCACCTTGTCATGTCCACCGATACCATGCAACAGTCGGCTACACAGGTTTTCTCTCTTCCGTCTGGTTCGTTCTCTCTGTCCGCGAACACGAGAACGCTTTACATGGTATATACATATGTTGAGAATAGCATACACATCATCGCTAAACACCCTACACGAGCGAAGCAATATCACGCAGACAGCAGGCCCGGCAGGAGCGGTGGAGGATGTGGCATGCGGTCGCGGCTCGTTCTTCGTCCGGGTCTGCTCCCAGATAGACTTGGTGACAGACGGAACCTCTGGAGCGGTTTCTGCACTGATAGTAGTCCAAATTCGGTCCGCTTCAACATCGGGATCCGAGACTGCTCAAAAACTATTAGGTGAGACAAAGTTGAAACTGGCTTTCAAAGGGTTTCCACAGCTGACGAAATTCATCGAGCCCCAAATCGGACCCGGTTTTCAATTCAGAACTAATTGTTGGAGAGATAGTGTAAATGGAATATAAAGGAGACCCATTTTCGTTCCCTGGGCCCAACTTTAGCCATGGCTGCGCCCCTACATGTCACCACCAAAGCAAACAGCGGCAAGTTTCTCTTGGTTGTCTCCTTCTCGCGTCCCTGGTTATCGTTGCTGACCCCATCAGTAGAACAGGTCCCTCAGTGACAACTCCGAGTCCGAAGAAATTCTCCAGCTGCAGGGTGTGGCATGGTGGAAGCGATGTGCAATCTCCAAGTTGCCTGCCCACTTCTCCATAAAGCACATCATAGATGAAGCTGGCATTAAGCGACTCCATATGATCCAGAAGTTGACTGAACACCTCCCCTGCTCGACCAAGAGTCTCATTCTGGACTGGCAGGAGCGTGACGAAGACGACGTAGCCTTTGGTTGTGTGACCGGAAAGTATCGCAAGGTTCCCGTAGAGGAGATCACGGACGAGTTTTTGAAGAAAGACTGGACTCAGGATACCATCGACAATGGTATTGTTTTGACTGATTCCTGGAGCACTCCTGGCAAAAACAGCACCAAATGGAGAGCTGTACAGGTAGTCGATTTCTTTTGCTTGGGTGACCTAATCTCACAACCTCAACTAGATATGGGGCTTTGGAATGGTGAATGGGGAAAGGCGGTATGTCAAGCGAGTCACCCTCACCTCGTCTCGGAAGGTCCGCCCGGTTCATGCGCGTCTTGTCTTCGACTATCGTAAGTACACCATTTTGTTGCTTTTGACGCGTTCTCACATCGTGAAGTTGGCGAAATATAGCGGCACATAGTTGATAATGAAGATACACGTACGAGGCAGGTAGAAATTTGCTATGGGCGCTCAAGCACTCAACGCTCATGGACGGTAGTAGTAAATTTTCTGATCAAACAGGGGCAATAAGTTCGTTCTTTTGGGAAGATGTACGTATCAGGGTGATCATGAACTCATCTGTGGCCTCCCTGGAATCGGAAAAGTACGCTTCCGACAAAGAACAGTGAGCCGCCACCATTTGATTAGCCGTAAAAGTTCTATATTTATATCTATAAAAGCAGCGGGTCTAAATGACTCGTTAGCACTGGACTTGCATTTCTTGAGCGAGAGCGGGACTGGGGAATTTAACGGATCAGAGGGAACTTACGTTGTTTCCATCTTGATCGTACCGATTCAATAGCGGAACGGCATCGGTTCCAACTTCTGTCAATCGCTGGGCAAGCCGATGGTACACTTCGGTTGGTCATTGCGTGAGTGGGAGATCGAGACCAGTTCCATGGTACACGAGCTGAGACGCAGGTCACAGAAGGAAGCTGCCCGCAAAGTGGATTTATGCAAACATTCCACAGAATGGATGGTGGATACTACCACTGCTGATACCAATATATATACCTCCAATCACACTCGTCCCCTGATTCATTTTGAACTTGCAGGCCCTCTATGCGCGCGATCTTCAAGGCAGATATGGAAGCGACATCGACTCCGCGTTTTAGACATACAGATGGTAGAGAGGACTGGGGAAGATCGCAGCGCCGGTGGTAGTGCATGGTAGATATCATTCGGGTCGAATCTCTGAAATTCTATGTCGCGCATCCCGCTGGCGGTGCGTGTTAATCATGCACAAGGGCTCCTGTCGGACGTTGCACAGCAGTAAGGGTTTGTAACTGCGTTTTTTCTTCACTGCTAGTAGGAAAGAAAATCAGTGTGACTGATAAAATACCCTCTTCGGTCGTGTGGGCCACGTTTCATAATATTCCACGGTCTGCGGGTACTCTGGGTGTTATATATATCAAAGGAGCAGTGAAAACACGGAGCAGACGGGACGCACTCCAGCAAAAAAAGGATGGTGGCCAGAGCAAGACGCCAGGGATACTGGTCGAGAGATGGAGATGCGAAAACTTGGAGGCGTTGCTAAAGAAAAAAGGCGCGCACCGAGCCTGAAACGCACAAGGACGGAAGAGACGGGATGCGAACTACAGACGAAAGGAGAGCGAATAAAGGAGAGCACTGACGTGGATAGTAGATTTCGCGTTTGCGCGGGTTCAGACCAAGTTGGATCCGAGAAGACGTCTCGTGGTAGCTCCTAGGCTCAGCATGGGCTACAGGATTGCCAAGAGAGCGCTCAAGGGCATCAAAGGGTTTACGCTGGAGGACAGATCCAAGGACAATGTGACTGCCGAGTCCCGCACCAAGTGCGCCTGTCTGTCCGTCTACCGAAGCGGTTCGATGCGCGGTTCCGCGGGTCTGCGTTCGTTGGAGGTTGTTACGCGACGTGAAGCTGAGAAGATGAATGACACCACTTTGTTAAGATCTTGCCAGCACAATTCATGTCCGCACCTCATTCGCCACTCGCCAGCTGGCTGATCTTCACCAGCTCACCGGGGACGGATTTACGTGTGTAGTACGTTCAACTGCCCTTCCGATGAGCCAACTTCAAGATGCCATCCCCAAGTCGATCTGGTCAAGTCGCATTATTACCTTTATGACTACTTCGTTCGTGTCTGGGCAGCGTTCTGAGTTGCTCCATGATATGACGGCGATAGAACGTGGTGTGAATGCCCTCAAAGTACAATTGGACACTTTGGCATGTCGAAAATGGAGCCGGCCCTTTTTCATGTGCCAATACATATATACTGCCCTGAGGAAATCGGTTTCCATCGCCTCTCATGACTTCCATCCTCGACCCCACCACCATCGGCAGACCCAAACGCCCCCGTTTACACGTCAGATCTCTCACCGGTACGTCCCAGGATAACTTGACAGCGAATCATATCAGTCAATCATGGCTTGATTTCAGGCTACTTTCCAGAAAAAGACGACGCTGGAAAAGAAAAGTGGCCCAGAGGTGAAGAACATGTATGGAAGGATGGCTATAGGCAACTCGACACGAGTGAGTGAATCCATCTACACCTGACAGGCGTGGGTCCAACCTGACCTCATTTCCACGAAGACGTCCGATCTATCACCAGGTCCTTTGTAAACCATGTCCAGACATCGTTGGCACGTCAGGTTTACAGTCTCGACGACTTGGGCGCTTATCAGGCAACTGCGCTCTCTGTCCGTGACAACCTGCTTGTAAGCACCATGACGATCGTAGATCGAGTTTCCCAAACCCCATCTATCACAGATCAACTGGAACGAGACACAATTGCAACTGAACCGCAAAGGGGGCAAGCGTGCTTATTACCTCTCCCTTGAATTCCTGTTGGGACGCGCCCTCGACAATGCGCTCCTCAATCTCGGGCTCAAGGACAAGTTCAGAGAAGGCGTCGATAGGCTCGGATTCAATCTCGAAGATCTCCTAGCCAAAGAGCGTGATGCCGGTCTGGGAAACGGCGGACTGGGTCGTCTGGCAGCATGTTATCTCGACTCCTCCGCTTCCCAAGAGCTCCCAGTGTGGGGATACGGACTTCGCTACAAGTACGGCATTTTCCAGCAGCTTATCTCCCCCGAGGGGCAGCAGCTCGAGGCACCTGACCCTTGGCTCGAGAATTCGAACCCATGGGAGCTACCCCGCATCGACGTCGCGTATGAAATTCGCTTTTATGGCGTTGCAGACAGGTACCATGATGGCAGCGGACGTGGCGTGTGGCATGGTGGCCAGGAAGTGGTCGCGGTTGCGTACGACGTCATGATTCCGGGCTACGAAACCAAGAATACAAACAACCTTCGTCTTTGGGAGAGTAAGCCCAAGAGAGGTTTCGACTTGAACAGTTTCAACGGTGAGAACTCTACCAAAGATATGGCCTGTCATCTGACAGCCTGCCGACCAGCTGGGGATTATGAACGTGCGGTCGAGTCCTCGAACAGTGCAGCTGCTATCACATCTGTGCTGTATCCTAATGACCACACAACGTGTGAGCGATCCGTTTCGCCTACCTGTCTGACTGCTTACCCAGGTCGTCCCGTTGACAGTCGGAAAGGAGCTACGCCTTAAACAGCAATACTTTTGGACTGCAGCGAGTCTCGCAGATATCCTGAGGCGGTTCAAGAACCTTGGTAAACCAATCACAGAATTTCCCGATCGTGAGTTGCCAAGAAGCATGCATATCCTTCGATTGACTCAAGAGTCCGTCAGATGTTGCTATACAGCTCAACGACGTCAGTATACTTTGGGAAATGGTGTTATGTACAACGTTGTTAAAATCGTACAGACTCACCCTACGTTGGCCATCCCGGAACTGATGCGCATCTTACTTGATGACGAAGATTTACCCTGGGACGTGGCGTGGAAGATCGTCACAGAGACCTTCTTCTTCACTAATCATACCGTGCTTCCTGTCGGTTATCTGACCTCGTGATCCTCGTTGCTTTGACAAGGACTTGTTCTAGGAAGCGTTGGAAAAATGGCCTGTTCCTTTGATGGAGCATCTTCTTCCCCGGTATGTTGTCAGTCCGTCGTCCGATATCATGATTGAGATATCATCTAGACACATGCAGATCATCTTCGATATCGTCAGTCCGCTTTTAGTTGACAGATGAACAATACTGACTTTGCTCCTATACAGAACTTGTAAGTCAATTCCTGCGATCCCTTTAAGCTGACAGTATGATGTGGTCGCTTTCAAAGGTTCTTCTTGCAGTGTAAGTATGCGATATCTTCATTAGCCCTCAGCTTAATGGTCACAATAGCCGTCGAACGGATGTTCCCTGGCGATCGTGATAGGTTGGCAAGGATGTCTTTGATCGAAGGCAAGTGGTATCATTCATGCTCTGTGAAGTCCTTGACCACGCTTGTTTAGAGGGTTTCCCGCAAAATGTCCGCATGGCGCATCTAGCATGCATCGGTTTGTCGCATTAAGACGCCAATGAGACTCTAACACATCCGTTCGATAGGCAGCCGAAAGGTAAACGGCGTCGCTGAGGTACGATTTCACAATTGGGTTTCAGTCCACGCAGGCATGAAGGAACACCACAGTTGCACAGTGAGCTGGTGAAGACCACGATCCTAAAGGACTTTGTGGAATACTTTGGAATCAGCAAGTACGACCTTTTGTGTTCCTTGCAACTTGTTATCTAATGCTACTCGAGGTTCGGAAACGTTACCAATGGTGGTAGGTGTGCTAGCCGATCTCGAGACATCTCGATAATGACCCTTCTTCAAAGTTACCCCACGGCGCTGGCTCGATCAAGTGCGTCTCATCATCACCGCACGCAGGACAGTACTGACATCTGCTTAGTGCAACCCAATGCTCAGTGAGCTGATCACCCAGACGCTCAAGATTCCGAAAGGCGCGTGGCTAAAGGATTTGTCAAAACTTGAGGGATTGTTGGATTACGTGGATGATGAAGAGTTCCAGGCTGCATGGGCTTCCGTGAAACAGGCTAACAAGGAAAGATTGGCTCATTATGTCCAGACAACTCTGGGGTTGACAGTCAATACGAGAGCGTTATTCGATGTGCAGATAAAGGTGAGACCAGCATATGTTTCATGAACTGTGCTTACTGGACACCGGTAGAGGTTGCATGAATACAAGGTATGTCGTCACGTAGAGACAGATATCTGGCATAAGTCGTTGACATGGAATGTAGCGTCAAACGCTCAACATCCTTGGTGTCATTTATGTGGGTTGGAACACATAGTTCCTGTGTTCGTTGGGTCTAACACCTCTTTCAGCGTTACCTGAAGTTGAAGGCGATGACGCCAGAGGAAAGGAAGAAGGTCGTTGCGCGGAACGTCTTCTTTGCTGGAAAAGCTGCTCCGGGCTGTAAGTCCCTATCCATCTCCCCTCGCCGGGCGCTCACACCACAATCACAAAGATTACGTCGCCAAACTGGTACATCCATCCCCTGCTAATCGTTTACTACTAGCTGAACATCTCATCTCCCAGACTATTCGACTTGTCGTCAACGTTGCCCGGGTGATCAACGCTGACCCAGACACACGGGACTACCTCCGCGTCTTCTTCCTCCCCGACTACTCTGTCACCCTGGCCGAGGTGCTCATACCCGCCTCGGACATCAGCCAGCACATCTCGACGGCGGGCACGGAAGCGTCCGGCACGTCCAATATGAAATTCTGCTTAAACGGCGGCCTTCTCCTTGGAACGGTCGACGGCGCCAATATTGAGATCGCCGAGGAGGTTGGGTCGAGCAACGTCTGTGAGTCATTCCTTGCCACTAGCTTGTCGTTGGCTCACAACCATCCCCCCAGTCTTCTTTGGCAACTTGACGCCCAACGTGGAAGAGCTGCGGTACCAGCACACCTACCACCCCGTGCCAGTCGAACAAAAGTCGCCCGCGCTCGCGCAAGTCTTGGACGTGATTTCAAAGGGGCTGTTTGGAGATGACGGTGTTTACGAGCCGTATGTTTCTCTTTCTCTGCTCCACGGTCGCGCCCGTCCTCATGTCCTTTGTGTGTGCAGTCTGTTGAACACGATTCGGCAAGGCGATTACTATTTGATTACGGATGATTTCGAATCTTGTGCGTGTTTTTTTTTCCTAGTGTTCGCCTACCCATGTGTACATGGTCTGCTGGACAGACATTGAAGCGCTGCGCATGGTCGACGAAGCATATACCGACCGTACTGAATGGATCAGGAAGAGTATCCAAACGACCGCCAAGGTACGTCGAATTTACGTCTCACGTGGGGCGAGGGTATCCAACAAACATTGTATCGTATAGATGGGCAAATTCAGCTCTGATCGGGCCATTCAAGACTACGCACAGGAATACTGGAACATTGAAAGCACCAAGGTAGAGTAAGGAACAATCAAGATGGAGGGAGGGGTATGTGGTGTTATCATAAGAGTACAGGAAACATTAAGGTAACATCCTAGCGATGGCCAGCGTGTTAGAATTCTTGAATGTAGGCTGTCGAATGTGAGCAAGAAAGGAATGTGAGTGTGAATAGGATTGGAGACTGAGGCATGAGACAAGGAATGAGACCGAAAAGAAGAGAAAGAAAGAGACATATGAAAAGATGCGACATGGGATGATAAAAATCGACGATAAACAAGGCCCAAATAGAATCTGTGGACGGACGGACTTGTCCAGAAATGCATCAAAATATGAAAGAGAGAGATGGGTAGGCCGCGGTCATGGACATGGCCAATCTTACGGATCCGCAGGCGCGGAGGGCCCCACTGGCACTTGTGAAGAGACATCGACTTGAGTTAACATGAATGCATGAGCGCAAGTCCCTCGCCCCCGCGTCACCATCACTTACACGTCACGCGCTGCTCGGCACGAACGTCGACGCCTTGTGGCGCATCGACCGCGGGTGCCGCTGTCACAACTTGAGCTTCCTTGGGTACGCCATCAACGTCTGGAAAATGTTCTCGTGCTTCCACGGCCGCCTGTGGTTCTTGGACAACAGGTCCCGGTACGCTGACGGGTTCTTCTAGCTCAGCAACGACGCATTCAAGCTCGCCCGCATCCACGGTGTCTCGGTGATCCGGGGTACCGACTTCCGGTCCAGGAGATGCCCACTCGGCGATGTCCACTTGGGGCTCCTCGCTGGCTGCGTGAGACGCCGCTTGGTCAGCAGACTGAGGCGCAGGCGCGCTTGATACCTCCGTAAATCCTACGTCTTGGCCACGGATGGGTTCTTTGATATCGATAATGAGGGTGAGAGTATCGACAGTGGGTTCGCTCGCGGACGCCGCTGTTGCTGCTGCTGCTGCTGCATCATGATCATCATCCTCGACGAGCACCTGTCCATCATCGATGACCCACACCGTTGCTTTATCTTTCACGGGCTCGGGGGCAGTAACCGCGCCCGCCGGATTCTCCCCGGCGATCTCCAGAGTGTCGTCGATGGATGCACTTTCAGGAGCGGTGGAGTGTGTCTCCGGGTCGGTGGGGGAATCAAGTGTCGGTTGAGCTTCCACCTTAGCAGCGGTCATCTCATCCACCGTAGCTAGTGCGGCGGTTGCACGTTCCACATCCGAACCGCTGGATAATGGCTCCGCGAGAGCTTGAGTTGGCAGCTCTGCTTCAATGCATGGCTGCGCTTCTTCGGCCAATAGAATAGGTGTTAATGCCTCAGGTGTCGGCATGGTTAGGACGACAGACGCGGCTGCCTTGTTTTCTACCGCTTCGGATTCGGAGGCAATAGCTGGTGGTCCCGAGTCGGGTTCACACTCCTCAAGGGCAATCTCTGGGCCGGGCGTTTCATCGACCAGTGCGGTATTCTCTTGAGCAGGCGTGGGTGCACCCATGTCCCGAGTCTCGAGGACATGAGCCTCAGAAACGAAGCTCTCAGGCGCTGCGTGAGCTTCCACCTCATCCTGAGTGAGGAGTGACACCTGTGCGGCGGACACGATGCCGGCGGAAACGTCAGCTCGGAGAGCTTCCGCGGCTTCGCAAGATTGTGGTTTTGCAATTGTGAGTTCAGACACTTGGTCCGCGGCGTGCTCGGCTTCGGCAGGCACGAACGGAGCGCTTGAGTCATTGTCTGGGATAATCTCAACGGGAGAGACTTCTACGGGGCGAGTAACGTCTTGAGCTCCCAAGGTGGCCTGCAACTCCGCGGTCACGGGCTGCGAGTCCGTGTCCTGGATAGCTTTGAGTTCAACAACGGGGACCTGAGAAGCCCCGGCGCGCCCATAAGCGTCAACATAAACCCCTGGGGGAGTCTCTTCAACTAACGGCACGTGTTCAGGAGCGGGTGTAGGTATTTCCGCAAGTTCGGGAATTGCCTTGTCTTCTTCAACCCCATCGGCCACCGGCGTGGCCCAATTTGGATCCAACTGAGCTCGTGTCTCGGTGTCAATGACCTTGTCCTCTGTTGCAGATAGTGGGGCAAGATTATCAGTCTCATGTTGATCGACTGATTCGGTGGCAGACGTTGCTATGTTGGCGGAAGCTCTCCGAGATGGTTGCTTGCCCACAGGTGGATTTTCGGCAACGAGCTCAGGAGGATCATCGTCGACAGCAATCACAATCGTAGACTGGGCGATAGGTTTTGCCACCGCTACCGGGACGCTTCCAGAGGCTGAAGACATGGCAACAGTTGGCACGGCCTCCCGAGAATCGCTGGTAATGTCGGTCTGAACCAAGTTGGACGGCTCGCATGAAGGTTCGACAGGGAGACGTCCATCATCATCATCATCCGCTGGCAGCGGAACAGATCGGACCTCCGCTTCGACAACAGCGTCCTGCCGGGGTTGTTCTGCATGATTCCGTCCACCTCCAGTCTGCACGGTGGGCCCTGATGCGATAACAACAGGGTCGCTTGTTTGTGAATTAGCCAAGTCCGTAGCCACCGCAATGATATTCGTAAGTGGGTCGGCTGTATTATCAGCCCTCTGTGGTGAACCTTGCTCGACGGACGAGCCTGGTAATTCAAAAGTACCATTGCACTCGTCCCTAGAACGTGGGGTAGGCTCAACTGAGGGGGCCTTGGTCGTGACACGAACAGAGTCAGAATCCTCCTTTAAGAAGTTCAATGGCAGGATCCGTGACTCCGAAACAACACGCTCTCACCTTGACGGTGCTTAATTGATTGGTGGGTGGAATGCCAGCGATAGGCGTAGTGAAGATCTCATTTACTTTTAGCTGGTCGGCAATACCAGTTGTTGTGCCACTGGTGACGGTGGCATCCACAGTGACGTTCCTATCAACAGGCTGATCCAACTTGAGGGGAGAGGCAGACGGAAATGTAGGCTCCTCCTCGACGAGAATTTCTCCAAGTTCTCCCGTGGATAGCGTTTTGCCGCCTGACTTCTTTGGGTCCAAGTCAGTGGCCGATTTGCTGAAGACGCTCAAACGTTTTCGAGCGGATGAGAGGACCGAGTTGATACGGAATCCCGAGATGTCGGACTTGAAGGAGGGGCGGGGAGAACGACCTCTACGTCCGTCTGGAGATGGATTGCGAGGAGGTTGCTGGCGACTGTAGGCCTGTTCAATAACGAGCCAGCGGATGGGCTGTTCGGCACTCGGCGTTTCCTTGAGACCACAAAGGACGAATGTGGGCCAGTTGGCAGAGATAGGATCGACGATGGCGTCACTCCAAAAGTCGATGAATGCTTCGTCGATTTGTACCATGTGTACAGAGGTAACCTTGGTCTCGACGATGGATGGCTCTGGTTCTGATTGGGATGATGGTACAGCGTCCAAAGGCTCGCGCTCCTCGGAACGTTGCCTGCGAGTGCGCGACTTTTCGCGCTGGCGACTAGACTTGGGTGAAATGCGTGGTTGGGTTACCTCGACGTCATCGTCCTGGTTCAAAAGGGGGACTAGAGGTTGCGTGGACGGGGCGCCACCGAAGCCGCTCAGCGAAAACTGCGTCCAGTCTGTAATCACAGCTGAAGATGGTGAAGTGGGGGATACTGGCGTCGATCCATCGTTTGCACTATACTTGGAGAGCGCGCGGTCGAGAACTTTGGAAAATGAAGAGGAAGGTTTGCGAGAGACAACTTTGGTAGGCGAGATCAACAGTGTGGACGATGCTACATTGTTATCGGCGGATATCAAGGATAACAGCTGGATTGTCTCGTCGACAAAGATGCGGGCAAACTGGGGTTCTTGTGGGTGGGATGAAGTCGCCTCTTCAGAAGCTGTGGTCTTGAGGGTGTTCCACAACGCTATATGCTTATCTCCGGATGGATTTTCGATGGGAAGGTGAAAGGCATCGAGAAGAAGCTGGATTGGGTGCTGTTTTGGTTGTCGTTGTCCCGCATCGTGCGGCAGGACAGACTCGACGCGTACGCAAAGGGCATCATGTTGACGTGTAGAAAAGCGAGGTCGCGAGAGGAGTTCCTCTTGTGTGGCGGGCGAACCTTTGTTGTATGGGTAGTGCTTGACCAGTTCTTGAAGCCGTGTAGGTAAACGCGACCGAAACGAATCTTCTCTGCGACGGTATCAGTCAAGATAAGATGGTCGATTCTCGGTCTAGGCTCACCTCAAGCGAGCAAGGAATAAATGTTCCAAAATGCGACCGGCACGCTCCCATCGAGCATAAAAGCGATTCCAATCATCGGACGGTTCAGCTCGAGTAGCGAGGAGAAGCCAGATGCCCAGAAACTTTGAGAGTTTGCTACCGGAAATGCTGTTTATCTCTGCATGGGCGGCGAGGGACGATATCAGATTGAGTGTGACGGTGAGGAGTTCGATGTGGGGTGGAGGCAGCTGAGGTAACAATAGTTGGGAGAATGCTTTGGGAGGGTATGATGCGTTACGTTCTGCATGGAAGAAAGTACTGTACCATGCCCATTCTGTGCTTTCTTTACCGAAATGACCATTCTCGAGCGAGAGATGGCGAAGGCCCCAACGAAGAACAGCAGCGACATCGTGAGGTGAGCGTGTGTAGTGGAGCTCGTTTTCAAAGGTAGAGGTGGGAGATGTGGAAGGGAGCGTGGTTGTTCGGCATTGAGGGGTTAAAGAACGGATAAAGAGGGAGATGAGTTTGCGTTGTACGTCAGGAGAAGCGGATAACCAATGTGGATGCATTATTCCGAGCGTCTCCAAGCCTGGCATGGAGTCATGAGGAAGAGGAGGAGAATACACGATACGAGTGCGTACCACGTTCGATGATGGTGTGGGCACAGGCGCGGATAAGAACGAGGGCTTCTGAATGATGGAGACGTTTTGCAGCAATGACGGCGTCATCGAGCAGCGACAGCGATTCGGGGTCTGGTTCAAATACGACGCGCGAATCCGGCTCGTCTTTGGGGGGCAGCTGGAGGGTCAAGCGAGGGACTGTCGTTGCAAGGGCATGTTTCGAACGCGATTTGGGTTTGAACAGGGAGAATCCTGGATCGCGGTTCGCTGCTGACTGGGCTTCGGCGAACGTGGCAGCGGAGGGTGAGATTGCCTCGTACTTGCCGTCCAGCAGCGTGGTGCTGTCCTCCTCGTCCTGTTTCTTGTAACCGAACACTCTGTTCAGAAATGAAGGCATAGCGCTACTAGCAATCCGTGGGAACTCTTTCCGCCTCGTCGACCAAGCCAATGAATAGTCTCGGTTGTAGCATTAGAGAATGTGATCACGCGACCGACGAGGCTGTTCGTAAACCGACAATGTCGTCCTACGACCAGAACTTGCTCGACGAAGCACCCAGAGCGACGCGCGCACAGCTGCAGGTACATATGTACAGCCCAATCAATGGTGTGTCCAACTGACCCATATACATAGCAAGGGTACAACGTCGACCTTCTCGAACAACCGCCGCGACGGACGCCTTCTCACCGCAATCCACCACCGCAAATCCCCCAGACGGTGCCCTTGACAGAGAATGGCTCCGCAGAAAAGTCGAATTCTTCCCTGGCCCCCAAGCCACGCACGTCTTTTTGGCGCACACGCAACGGGATCATCACCATCACCATCCTCGTTCTCATCGTTACCGGTGCCGTCGTGGGTGGTGCAGTGGGTGGGACGGTGAAGAAGAGCAGCAGCAGCAATAACGTAGCCACGACCGGGACCTCTCCAACCCCCACCACTGGCACGCCAGCTGCGAGCGGTGCTTCACAGGGGGCGGGCGGTCAGTCCACCCAAGGTATCGGTGGGGGTGGGGGTACAATCACCAGTCGACCAGCGGGGTTCACCGCGACCCCGGGCAACACTATTTAGGCTCTGATGATCTGTTTTTCCTACTGCTAGTACTAGTACATACTGTTCCCATTGGACTCGTCTAGTCTTTCACTTGACCATCTCGGCGCTGTCTCAGCGCTTCCAACAGTCGGGCGACACCTTGCACTTCACCAACGCTCGCCCGTCCACCGTGCCAATCGACCACCACAGGCCACTTGAGCGCATCTGGGTTCTGTGCACCAAGCTCTGCGATCCCCGTCGCACTCTGATGAGGCCCCTCCCCCGCAGCCAGGAACGTCGCGTACGACGCCGTCCCTTCCTTGGCCACGTACGACAGGATCGTCCGCAGTTGATCCGGCGTCGGTGGCTTGGACTCGATGACCTCCAGGTTGAACTCGAGCGGCGGTCCATCCGACCTCGTGGGTGGATACGGCCCAGAGAGGGACGCACGCAGCATTGCGAGGGCCTTTACGGAGGGGGGGGAGGAGGGGTGGTGACTGTGCTGGACTCATCAACACGGTGTCCTCGGCGATAAACGGTTAGATACGAACAAAATAGATATCTGAGGCTGTATTTATGTCACCTTGACAAGAAGAAAAAAGGCTGTATGGAGGTATGTAACGACTTACCAGACGCCTCGAGAATGCGGAGAACATGTCCACTAGCGTATTATGTCATCATCCCATACCTCCTCATCCTCCTCCTCCTCCTCCTCCTCCTCCCCCTCCTCCTCCTCCTCCCCCTCCCCCTCCGCCTCACCCTCACCCTCTTCATTCTCCATTCTACAGTTCCGTCTGCTCACGACATCCTCAAGCTTCGGGTCCAACCGTGGAGTCACACTCCTCATTCTCCAATGCGATCACCGGCCTCGGCAATCCTAAAAAAGGTAGGTCTTGTATTTGCCATCTACACCAAAAAAGGCCCATCTCATGGTCCACCCGAACCTTGCTCGCCTTTTCGCCTTCTTGTGCTCTCTCAAATGGGTTTGTATAAGATTCCTGATCGGAGATGAACCATCTCAAATGAATTGGCGCTGCCCCCTTCACAACTCTACTGGCCCTGGGAGGTCCCGCCCACTCGTGCCAATGGGGCTACCTTCCCCATGCGACTTCAATCTTAACGGCCATGCGCGGCACGCATTCCCTCCTCCCCCCACAAATCATTGTCTCTCCCGCCATCCATCCCCCCCCTTTTCGTAGTAGGGTCCTGTCCAGCTTAACCTTGGCAAACAATCCCATCGTTGTTTACCTACCATCGGCGGAACGCGTCCTTGCCCTTCTTTTGATCTCGCAACTTCCCGGAAAGAAGCTCGAGTATCTTGATCACTGTGGGATCATGGATGTCAGGCACAATGATGACCAGACGTTGCATGACCTGAGAGACCTCACCTGCGTTCTTCGGGAGAGAGCCCGCGCCTCGCATCGTCGTCAGCGGGTCACTGGCAGAATTTGAACACCCAAGATCTGCATTCCCTGTCGTCACGATCCAAGGAAGTAACCCCCCCTCCCCCCTCCCAATTGCGCGTAATCGCATACGCTCGGAAGGACTCATCTGAGCACCGTCAGTACGGACCATGTGGTTGCCATGCGCGCCTTACCGGGGGCAGTCGGACTCATCTCTCGGCAATGTCCCGTCGATAGACCTGTGCACGTCCAGGCTTATTTCACAACTCCAGTTTTCGGTATCGGTATGACAGCTCGGCCTTTCTATATGGGTGTAGTGCACGTAAGCACAATAGGCGATCTCTTTCGACCGTGATCGGCCTGGGCTTATCCGCGCAACACGGCCGTGCGCGATGAAAGAACGGTCAGCTGGAGATCTCGGGACCAGAGTGGAATGGACGTAGAGCTTATCACCAGTGGCGCTTCGCCTCTCCTCAAGGGCTGTACGAACCACACCACCCCCCCTTCCCGAAACTCACAACAGGTGGGGCGACTCGGCGGATGTGGATTGTCAAGCCTATCACCCTAGCCGAGAGCAGATCATGCAAGACCTTTGCCGATGCTTCATGTCCATGCGCAACTTGGTGCAAAATCAGTCAGACTACGGTTACAAAACACGAACACTGTCCAAGAGCGGTATCTATCTTTTTTTGGTGCTTTTCTACATGACCGAGCAGCAGTCCACGTTCGGAACGCAGTATAAATTATAGTGTAGGTATGTATGGTATGCGGTAGTGGGTAAAACACGTAGATAAGTAAATAAATTTGCAAAGGCTACAGAGCGGCTAGGTGACTGTTCCTAAACACAAAAAAAAAAGGTGGTGGATACATTACTTGCGACACATACACACAGACCGCGTTTATGCGCTAGTAAACACAAGGTTCGAGTCAAAGTAGCCGGTGGAATAACCATGTTGCGTCTCCAGCGGACCATCATAATAGGACATCCGACCAGGAGACACGTCGTAGCCAACCGCCAGTTGAGAAGCACCGGGTACACAATGTGGTGGAGCGATAACAGAGCTGTCCCCAATGGAAACAGGCGACACGGAAGACATGTCTGGCGAACACGCCAGGCTTGAAGAGCTCGACGCGCTCGAACTCGCACGCGAGTGGCTAGACGAAACCGGCGGGTATGGGTGGTACCCACGACTCGGCGGCGACTGTCCTCGGTCAAAACCTCTCAGGATCGAAGGCGTCATGCTCCTGTGGCGCCTTACTGGGCCAGTCACACCACGGGTCATCACAGACCGATGGAGAGAGGAGGGCACCTGATCAAACTCGGGTCGGCAGGGGGATGCGGAAAGAGGGGGGATCATCGACCCTCTGCAGTGTGAGGATCCGGTCGAGTCTTGCTGAGAGAGGTTGGCCCAGGGCATGTTCGACGTATCAACGGGGGGAAGAAACCCGAGATGGGGCACATCGCCATCTGGACTAGGCGTGTCAACAGCTGCGGAAACGTTATGCGAATAATATGGACCGAGAGTGGAATTTGAGGTGATGGTACTCCAATTTGATCCTAATGTGGTCCCAGCCGCGGCAACCAGTCCCTCTTCGTCCCCCTGAATCTCCTGGAGATGACCCTCCACTTCCACCTCGCATATGTCCATATTTGGCAATCCATTTGGGAACGGCAGCGAAGAAGAGAGTGGAAAGTCCCCCTCGTCTATCCCTTGACTTTCAGCGTCAAGATCAGAGGCTCCGAACTCTCCGGAGCTTGCATCATCTCCATCAGCGCGGAAATGGATACGAAGATGCTGGTTGAGGTTATCGGACCTCGAAAACCGCTTCATGCACCGGTCACATTGATACGGTCGTTCCATTGTATGGGTACGCAGATGTCGCTTCAAGTGCTCCATACGCTTGAACAGCCGTCCACAGCAGAAAAGAGGACAGACAAAAGCCTTGGACATAATCGGACTCCCGGCTCCCGAAGACTCCGTGCCGTGAGAGTATGACGGCAAGGTGGCACTGTCGGGATTGGGACAAATATACGTGTGTGATAGCCTCTGCGCCGAGTCGTCACCGCCAGGATGTTCGTATGAACCCCATCCTCCACCATCAACGGACACATTGGATAAGCCAGGCGTGAGGTGAGGGGCACTTAAATCTGTTGGTGGCGTGGTAGGGACAACCTTTTGGTCGCCCCTGGCCTGCGCTATAAACATATCAGCGGCGGAAGCGTGGTCGCTAGCTCCATAACCACTGCCAGCGTTGGCGGAAATATTGCGAGAGTGATGGCTCCCATCCGGGCTGCTGCGGTTGATGCCCGAAAGGTTGCTCGGCTGGAATTTGCTCACCGGCTTTTTACGGCGTTGCTTGTAGGTCGGAGAGCCTTCGAACAACGTGAACGGCATGAAAGGCAGGCTCGATCGCTGCATGGCTGACGTGGCTCCAGTACCCTCGATACGGATCATGTTGTGCTGGCCAGTCGCGGCGAGCTCACTGGGCGAGTATCCATTCCCATCGTCGATGGGCTGTGAGACCCCCGAATGGTGCAGGCTAGAATCGCCATCCGTTTCCCTGCCAGTGATCACCTTGCCGAATTGCTCGTAGAGGCTGCGCTGAGGTTCATATGTGAACGACAGTGCTGGTTCGCCGACAACGACGGTCGTAGGCTCGAGGCCCATCTTCTCCCGCTTGAGATCACGCTCTAGCGCGTCGAGGAAGAGGCGATCATGAGGGACAGAGTACCTATGTGTCCGTGAGATAGAACCAGATCGGAAAGATACGGGTCATTGCACTCACCAGTAGAATACCTTTTGCTTTTTCTGAGTACGGATACATTGGTATTTGAACAAGAGATCCAAGAAAGGGGACTGGATTGACGTTGGGTTGGTATGTTGTTGAGAGTGGTGGCGCGAATCACATACCTTGGGTTCTTCTAGGGTGGCGTCCAGACCCGGTTTGAGGTTTCGAAGGTCGCTGAAGACGCCCTCCTCGAACTTTTTCATGTTTCTGACGGGCCTCCCGAAGGCCTCGAAGCGAAAGACCAAGGCACGAACGATGTCCGTGCCTGTGATGTGATAGATGCCAGACCAGAGGACGCATGAGACATATTCTGAAGAGGGGAGGAGGAAACGGTTCATGGAGGGGTGCGAGGAGGTGTGAGCGACGGAGGCATGATCGCCTAGGGAGTCGTTTGTAGAGCGCGAGGAACCGGCTGATGACCAGCGAGACGGCGCTGTGGCGAGAAAGTACTTGAGCCTCTCGAGGTGCGCAATGTTGTCCTGCTCCTTTGGAGTGAGTGACCTTGAGAGGTCCTTTGTGGCCAGACCCATAGCAAACGAACGAAGAGGGGAGAATAAAGGCAGAGATTCCTGAGCGAACTTGGGGGGCTGATGCGTCGGGAAGTGATGGGGCCCCATCTATAAAGGTTGGTCGTTCTAGACATTCTACTCCGCGACATGCCATTCTTAGTTCACCAAAGAGAGACAAGCAAATGCGGGAAAGATGCAGAAGAGATCTCGAACCTTGCGCTTGCTGATAGCCGTGCTGTGCACGGCTTCAATAATGATATTCATATTTGCCATCGGCTGGCCATGCTGGTGAGCTGTCGGCGCTCAAGGTTTTCTCCGGGCTTCTCTCCGGTTCCGATGACGCAAACTAGGTTGCAGATTCCCGCGAAGCTTAACCCTGACCGACCAACTGAGCTGGTCGAAGAGAGGGCAGGTGATTAGACAGACGGGCATGGTCACGGGGATTTGGGAAGGTGCCCACCAACAGACATGAGGCGGGCGAAGAAGACCTGACCACATGCGCCCGGACGCGGGTGAGCAGACATGTGTCGACTGATGAAGGGATCGCCGATGTGGCCTAGTTGGCAGCGTAACCAGGCAGGCGTGCGTGAATCTGCTCCCGAGGGATGGATGGCTATCAGGTACGGGACCTCGTGGCATCTCGTCAATGAACCGCTGGCGAGTGCGATGGTCGCATTCCCGAATCCCGATCACGTCGGGATACGAGCACAGATATTATGAACCTGACAATGGGTAGGGTCACGCACGTGGATGGAGAACGTGGCGAGCCCCATGGCGGATTGTGCTGCGCTGATGCTGCGATGGTCAACTAGTCAAAACTGTAGTGCCGTAGTACTAGTTCGCTGGATCTTGCTGGTTGCTACTTGAGCGACGGCTGTCAAGGCTGGAGAAAGCCTTGGCCCCTGCCAGTTGTAACCCTTCAAATTCATCACCATGGGAGCGACGACACCCGTGGCCCCGTGGCCAAGCAGTAGCCTTGCCAGGCGTCCAGAAAGTAGTCGAGTTTGTTTGTCCTTGCCAGCTGACCCGCGTCCACTGCGATCGCCACCGATCAGGCCTTCAGGGTTGTCCTTGCGATCATCGCGTAGACACCGAAAACGTGTCAGCTGGTTCTATTTCGTGCCATAGCCTCAAGGGTCCGCTTTCTCGACATCGTTGCGTACTTCTGCCAGCTGCATCTGGTGAAATCTCGCTCTGTACGTTATCCCTTGACGACCCTATATTTGCCACATGGCACAGGATGAGCCACCGTGATCACGACTGCCCACCGAGGAATCTCAGGGCTCTTGCGCTTAAACTGATTCATCCTTTCTTGTTTACGCCGCCCGGTCCCCGGCACAATCATGTATTACATCCTTTGGTCGTAATCTTCCTTGCTCCACTACGTGAGTTCGCCATCCCAAATATAATCTTCAAAATTGTAAAGGGTCCATCTAAGCTCCGAACCACCACCACCACTCCCACCACCCCTTATCGCCGACAATTCATCATCTCTGCATATCACTCCATCAGCTTCGACTGCCAGAATCATCTCTGTAGCAAGCGAAATTGTAATATTCTCTTCTTGAGCTATCTGGCCCGTTGTTTGTGCACCTGATATAGCCAAGTAACTCGAAAGGCGTGCCGCAAATGCTGCGTGGGTATATGGCGGTGTATGCAGAACTTGCAATCCTGATTTGAATACCCTGCTGCGGACGGGTGGGAAGGTATGCGCAGGCAGGTGTTGCAGTGTCTGCAAAAACGTTGAGGGTGGAATAAGCGCTATCGCGTCGAGTCAGACCACCCCCCATATTTCAATTTCATACATTCAAACTTACCTACTCCTCTGGCACGATTCCACCCACCCCAAACCTCGTCAAGCCCAATTATTCCACGATCTTTCATAATACCACCCGTTTTCCGTTCGGGTCTCTCATCCACAGGACCCTGGAGCACCCTTGCAAGCTCACGTGCCAATTCTTCCATCCACGTCCTCTCGTCTTGTATCATGTCCGCCGTAACTGGCGCATTGGACAATTGTAAGCCTAGCTGAGCCAAGGAAGACCGTATAAATTTTGCTTCCTCTGGTTCGGACGACGGCACCAGCGGGGCCGTCGTGAATAACGAGGATGAGGATAAAGTTGTCGAACCAGTACCAGAAGGCATCCACGTTAGTGGAGAGGTCGAAGAGTTCAGAACAGAACCATTGCTTGATGCACCGAGTTTCTCGTTCAGTTCGGCTGCGAGACGGACAAGATCCTGGGCTTTCACCATCAAAGCCTCGAGATCTTGAAAGGCATCGGACAGTTCTATTTCTGTGTTCTGCGCCGATGTCTCGACGTTGCGTAGAATACCATCTTGTAGGCTCCCTCAATATCCCCCTTGAGAAAAAGTTTAAAATGAATTTACCGATGCCTGACCGTCGTAGAGGTCCAGGTTTCGACTTTCCATCGGGAGAGACCGCACCGAGGCTCGAAGTTCCACTTCTATTCCCCTTTCCGATTTGTCGCCCCTGGTTGGGAGTTTAGAAAGGATTCTTAAACCACACCACGAGACCAACCTCCCATGCCTTGGCCTTCAAAGCACGTCTAAGAGTCGCATAAAATGTCTTGTCACCACCCTTGCGGAAACTCAGCTTGATGAGAGGATTAGCAGGATCCGGGACACTGTCTTCTATAGGTGGGGACACGGGTCGAGATGATGGCGCAGACTTGCTATTGGTACCTGTATTTCCTGGAGCGAGTGGCAATGGGGTAGAACAGATCTCACAGTCTCGAAGAAAGGGGTGGTTCAGAAATGTACATGCCGTGCATGCAATCGCTGGCACCTCGCTAGTGGGCGGAGCAGTGGAAGATCTAGGCAGCGGTGAAAAGGCGACAGGGTGCAATACAGACGTTACGGGTTGTGAATTAGTAAAGGTCAATGCACCGGGTGGCGGGGAACCCGACAGCGCGGATCGAGGTACTCCGCAGAGGGCACATATCCGCGCAGCAGCTGGACTGAGCCCCGGGGAATTGCGGTAGTTGCACACGTCGCAAACCCAGCTCTCCAGACCATCACTGGCACCATCCTGAAAACCAGACGGAGGAACAAACGGGGAATCGAGGTACAGTGTGACTTTCGGTGAGGACATGAACAATCCCGCATAGTAATCGGTTCGCATAATGTGAATAAGATCCAGGGTGAATGAATGCGAAGATGGTTGATGCGAGTTTACGAAGAAAAGGCGATGCAATGACACATGCACGGTACCCGACTGATGATTGGCAGCTTTCTGAAGACTGTGAATTTAGTGTTGATTGATGGAATAAACGAAGTGAACCATCAATTGCATGTGACAAAAAAATCGCTGGGGGAGAAAGGGAAGAGACAGTACGCACCCATCGTAGATTCCGACGCCGTCCTGCGATGCAAGGAGGTCTTCGTCATCGTAGAGGAGTGCTGGGACCGGAATAGTTCCATCTACAGCGGTAGTAAATCGTCGCAGGGCCATGGCCGATCAGGTGTGGGAGTCGCGCACAGACCGCCTTGAAGACTATGATGCTGCACAAGAGCCCTGGATTCCGCCGAATGGACGTCACCTTGGACTGTTCCCATCGCGGTGAGGTGAACTGACACGCCAAGGCGAGAGAGGGACGCCCTACGTACAAAATATTGTAAGTCTCAAGCTCCAGGCCTCAGGTGAGCTTCAGATGCAGTAGTGTATGCAGACGAGGTGCGATGGTCGTCTGATGTCAGTTAGGTGTCATGGCACGAGAACCCCGGACACCGTCTAGGCTTTGCTTAACATAGCAACTAGCTATGGTAACCTTGTTCTGTACGTGTAGACCACTTGCTACCAGAAACCTCAGATTTTACTCGAGTACATCCAGGAACAAAATGCAGATCTTGACGTGCGGACTAACATCCAAAACCAGATATCTACATGAAGCATGCTGCGGTGCTCCGCACGGAGGTTAGGCCTCCAGGCCGCCAACAGATTACCCATAATTAAGATCATCGTTAAGAACGACGTGTTTGAAACATGGCACCCGCTGGAGTTTAGGTGGATCAATCGTCCTCGGAGGCATCTCGTGACAGAGTGAGTGGACTTACAAACCATGACAATGCTTCCCTGGAACTACTTCTTTTTCTTTGGTTTTTTCTTCTTTACGCCACCAGCGACTTGGCCGGTCTGCGCAACAGGCACCGGAGATGCTGCTCGTGGATGACTTGGATCTCCGCTGGCTAATGATTGGGGCGGAACAGCAGATGCGGGCGGATCGAGGCGCTTGTTCTGCATCTTCTGTATTAGCGAGAGATTGAGGGACTCGAAACGATTGAGAAATATCGACGAGTAAGTTTTGAACTTGATACACTGGATAAAAACGACACAAAGGATGTCGTGATTCTCCCGACTGCTAAACACATTGATCACCTACCGTCGTATCATCTGTGATCTTGAGGACAAGTTTCCCCTCTGACGATTTCCATTTCACAGAATATCGCGTCTGGATAGCATGATGCAGCTGAGCAAAAGACCACCACAGATAAACCAACCTTGCTCGGCGACTTGACATACAGGTTTTCTGCAGCCTCTTGGTATTCCTGCCAGGATGCGATGTATACCATGGCATCCTCCCCCGTCACAGCGGGTGACATCAAGTCACAGAAAGTGACAATATCACGTGCCGTGGCTCGTCGACCCGGATTCCGAACCGAAGTGTTCGCTTGAACAGGCATTTTCAGCGCTCGCTTTTACTAGTAGTGGTTCTTCGTCGTAGTTTGAGACATGACTACTCAACAACCCAAACGTGAGCGTTCCCTTCCTGCTAATGAGTAGCACCATTTTACTATAATTAAATAGCACTTCCCTTCGTTGCCAATTTTGCCGCCGGCGCAATCGCTGGTGTATCCGAGATCCTGACTTTTTACCCACTTGGTGAGTGCCATGCACGTCTTGCCCCTTGCTTGTCATGATTACCTCTACTAGATGTCGTATGTTCTCATCTCTTGTAGCTACGTGCCCAAATTTCGACTCGGAATGTATGATTTCAGGTCAAGACGCGTATGCAGCTAGAGACTGGGAAAGCCAAGCATGGCATGGTGGGCACCCTCACCTCGATCATCCGCGAGGAGGGGTAAGTAAGCTTCGCATGAAATTACCTGGCCAGCACTAAACAACAAGTATAGCGTCGGTAGGCTGTACAGAGGTGCGATAGCGTTGTGATCTTCATCCCCTAGTCTTCTCAGCTGCTGTCAGGTTTGGTTCCGCCACTGCTTCTTGAGGCACCGAAGCGTGCGGTCAAGTTGTAAGTAATATTTCCTTATTCAAAGCACGTTGATCGATCTTGCCCTTCCTTAGCGCTGCCAATGACTTCTGGGGTAAAACATTCCTGGGGATGTCTGGTGAAAGTAAAATGACGCAACAGCTCTCTATACTCACTGGGTGCAGCGCTGGTGCTACAGAGTCCTTTGTTGTCGTTCCATTTGAGCTCGTCAAAATCAAGTAATCTTGCTGGTGTTCTCTGTTTCTTTGTGTTCTGTGCTCACCATTTGTACAGGCTGCAAGATAAGACGAGCACCTTTGCAGGCCCAATCGATGTTGTTAAGCAGATTATTAAAAAAGAAGGCATTCTCGGGCTGTATGCTGGAATGGAAGCAACATTCTGGAGGTGGGGCATGTTACCCATGTCGTGACATGCAGTGTTGAGGCGTCTCTTGATAGACACTTTTGGTGGAACGGTGGATACTTCGGGTGTATCCACCAAGTGCGTGGCCTAATGCCCAAGGCAGAGGTGAGAACATTGTTTTTATGTATGGATGTCCGATGGAAAGAAATGCGGCAGACCCCTCAAGGCCAGCTTTTTAACAATTTTGTCTCTGGAACTGTTGGCGGTTTCGTTGGCACAGCCATCAATACCCCATTTGATGTGCGTTTGCGTGCCAATATCAATTGACAAGCACCGAATCGTTTGTTTCGCAGGTGGTCAAGTCACGTATCCAAGGAGCCACCAAGGTCCCGGGAGTGGCACCAAAATACAATTGGACTTACCCTGCGTATGCGCTACTTTCATTGCGCTGACAACACGGGTTTTAATCATGCGTAATTAGACTCCTTACGATCATGCGAGAAGAAGGACCTGCGGCGCTCTACAAGGGCTTTGCACCGAAGGTGCTTCGACTTGCTCCCGGCGGTGGTATTTTACTTCTAGTTGTCGAGTTCACACTCGGTGTCTTTAGGCAGGGTACGTTTGATTCTTTGCATGCATACACAGTTGCTGATTTTTTTTTGCAGCCTTGGGTCCACCATACATATAAAATGACCACTTGTTATACCTGGCATATAACACTTGATAGAAATGCTGATACCAGTCCATTTAAGCAATGTCAGAATACCAACTGGGTTGCACAGCCACAGAACGGGAAATATAAAATGCTGACGCCACACAGGGGGATTTTCTTTGTCCATCGCAACCATGATGTCGACCACCAGCCGTCTTCCATTCGTGCCCGCCGCACAGGGCGACAAACGTTCTCCTTGTCCCGCCCTCAATGCACTCGCCAACCATGGCTACCTGTAAGCACATCATCCCATTCGTTTCGCGCACAACTCAGAGCCCGGCAGTCCTCACAACGGCAGAAACATCGGCTTCTGGCAACTCATACAGGCCGTTCGCTCAGTCTACAACTTGTCGTTCCCCCTCGCTGCTATACTGGCACTGGTCGGTATCCTCCTCTGTGGCCACGCCTTGCGCCTCGACCTCGACAAGCTTGCGTTACACAATCGGATTGAGCACGACGCGTCCCTTGTTCATGGGGACACACAGGCTGGTCACGTTGAAGCTCCTATCCCAGTTGACTCAGAGCTTCTCCAGTCCTTTTTATCGCATGCGAACGAGCACCAGGGGCTGAACCTTCACGCATTTGCACAGTTGCGGGTGGACAGAGAAGCGCGGCTGACATCACCGTTGGACCACCTCCATTCCGACATTGGCACGGGCGAGGCTGCGCTGTCTTGGTTGGTTCTCAAAAAGGAGAATGACCAAGTGCCGCTATCGATGCTCGAACAATGGTACGGTGAAGAGCGTATACCGGATGGTTGGGTTCCACCTCCAAAAGCTGTTGGGCTGTTAGCCGCGCGTCAAACGGCCAATGAGGTGGCGAGTAAGATGGAACAGATCAGGCGTCGGTAATCAGGAGTCTGAAGGAGACAAAAGCTCGTTTTTACTGTAGTCCTGTAAGTATCTCGGCACAATAAAATCATTAGCTGTACTAGCAGTGTGTGCCATGTGAGTCTGATGGCCTGCGCAGTGCGCCGCAGCGCGCACACGCAGTACTTTGCTGTGTTCCGCAACCATTTGAGTAGTGTTTATAAGCAGCTGTTCAGCTTGGCCCCTAACGGACATAGTACCATCATCGACACAGTAAAGTGTATCATGGTGAGCTTGACATTGTCAATCATTCCATGATTTAAAAGTGATGCTCATGCTGCGCAGGCATCTGGCATCGAAGTTGCAGACGAATGCATCACGGCCTACCAGGAACTCAAGCTGGGTAGGAAATTCAAATACATCCTCTTCACCCTCAACGAGGATAAAACCAACATCATCGTCGAGAAAACCTCAAACGCATCTGACTATGCCAACTTTATAAACGACCTCCCGAGCGACCAGTGCCGCTGGGCAGTCTACGATTTCGATTTCGACAAGGAAGGCGAGGGGAAGAGGAGCAGGGTCGGCTTCATCTTGTGGTACGTGACATGTTGGAGACCGCGTTTCGGACTGCCTTATTGATCATGATTACATGTGGCATGACCGCCCCATCTCATGATCCAACAGGTCTCCCGACGCTGCCAAAGTCAGAGAAAAGATGGTGGCTGCGGCCTCCCGAGAAGCTCTCAGACAGAAGCTAGATGGCATCGCCTTTGAAGTCCAGGGTACAGATTTTTCGGAGATCGTCTACGATACTGGTGCGTCCGCGCTCACCAAAAGATGGATTGAGATTGTTCTGATTCCTTGGCGATTCCATGCAGTGCTTTCCAAGGCCTTGCGGTCCACTCATTGATTTCCCATGTCCCCCTATGACTCACATGAGTTGATTTCGCCATTGCATTTCATCCTTGGTCGTCAGTGATTCGAGTCGCCTGAGTACGGACTTGCTTTGTAAGATCAGAAACGGCGGTCTTCTGATCTCAAAAGTCTCGTTTGGGGATACGACGGCCTTGCGGATCTTTTTTTTTTCTCTTCTGTTCGAATAGAGAATACGACCAGATTCGTTCACATGCCATCGGAAACATCAATTATGTGAAACGTTCGTAGATCATCATTTAGCTCCACGTTACCTGACGCACCAAAAAGTGCTATTTCATTACGTGTACCGACCCCACCCGCTCGTGTGACTTGGTGGATATTACCGACGTTCGTGGGTCTATGCGATCTTCTTTCTATCTATGGATTGGGAGATCAAAGTGTCTCCCATGAGACACTCGCCTAGAGCGCAAATGCCAGCGGACCAGACCAACAAAAGAGAAGTAATGCAGAAGAAGCTGATAGATTGGCCTATCTCCAGCCAGGAACCTATTGCGAACATGAGTCAACGAAGGGAGGCGTGGAACCGGCATTTCCCACCGGTATCAGTCACACTCAGAAAGAATGTCACCGTCATTCCTGGTGGAGTCATCAGAAATGGATAGCCATAGCGAATGCAGCATTATGCCCACCATCAGTCAGGGTTAACGCCACAAGGAAAAGGGAGAACGGAGGTAAGCCTAAACGGGCGTTCAGAGTCGCAAAAGTTGCTGATAGGATCACATATGGTGCGACAATTTTGAATATCTACACGAGTCCAATCAGCGGTTTTGTGAGACGAAATTGAAGTACCAACCAATAAGACCGCCATCAAGAAAGGATTGAATACGGGCACAAGACGATATACGGGCTCTAGATAGAAGGAGCTGGACGCGGTGTGAGACAACCTCATGCCGAGGTACCATGCAGTAGAACTCACGATATGGATGCAACGCTGAAGGTTAGACAAGTTAGCATAAGAGGCAAGCAAACATCGCACGGATTGAACATACTTTCCAGTCCCAAAGAAGGCCACTTGCACAAAAAACAAGAAAAATAAAGCTATCCGTACATCGTCCGCCTGGAAGCGATACTCGTCCGTCCGAACTTCTTTTGGTGTCGATCCGTTGGCATGTAAAGGTTTCCGAACAACTGCCTCAACATCTATCCACAAGAGCAAATTGTATGCGAAGGCTGAGTAGAAAAGACCTTCGATGGAAATAGACAGGATAACAAAACACACAGAAAATGCCAGGAAGAAAGTTACGATTTTCGACTTCGGAGAGGTATGTTGTGCTTGAGGTATGAATGGGTATAGTGATGATATCACTAGCCCAATCAAAGTGAAGTTACAGGACGACACGATGACGAATGACATACCAAGAATTGACCATGCAACAACCTGATTGTATGGTGGCAAGCCATTCTTAGTTTGCAAGCTGACGACGGAACTGGCGGTAACCACCATGGCGACGACGAGAAGGCCCATCTTCCGCGAATTAACCAAGAGTTATCCATGTGCGTAATTTTTTTTCACTCACTTGGAGAAAAGCAGTCAGCCTTCTCATCTTAATGCCTGAACTCAAGTCGGATGGCAAAGTATGTGCAGCACCCACAAATAGCATCACGACCCCACCAAATAGGCTAACAACTCATCAGCACCATGCAAATACAACTACCTGTGCCTTACATGGATGGAAGGCTTTCCTTCCTGTCAATCGGGAGGAGGGGGAAGGCAGCGGTGACTAGGCAACTAATAGCCCAGTGTTGGGCGAGTTTCCAATTCCGCAAGAGCGTCGAAGATGGCCAAGCGCAGTATGGCCATAAGACTCCAATGATGACAAAACCGGCACTCCATATAGAGCGGTAAGTGTATGCAGCCTGGATTCGGGATCCGTGACCCATAATTTCAGGATGAAGGATGCACATACAACCATGCTCTGAAGTGAGACAACCACAAGTAATCCATAGATGCAAAGCCGGCGGGAGGAGAAAGAGGATTGAGATATAGCTTTGAGCAGAACTGGTACGCCGCGCAGGTGAAATTCCCTCCAGAAATAGCACGGGAAGGCAACATAAAGGTAGAATGTCCACGGTGAATTCTGTACCCAGAAAGCTGTTGCAGAACCGAGGAATGTCAGAAAAGTGACCACATTGACAAGCTTGTTCCTGGCAGCCACTGGTGGGATATCGAGAGAAGGGAAGAGAGAGATAGAACTGTATGCGGCCCACCCGACATATGCCACGATGACAATAGAGCGAATCAAGAGACGATCGTAACTATATGTAAAAAACTTGTCAGGACGGCACAACAAGATATGACGTAAGCCAACGTTTCTAGGTAGCGCAATCCTTCCAAACAAGCGCTGATTAGCTGCGCAGACTGTTGACGCGCTTCATTCCAGTGTCCTTCCTTGAATGATTGTTCGATGGATGCAAGCTGTTGGATGCGACCCGGCATTCCAGAGTCGACCACACTTTCGAGAGGACCAAACGGTTTGTAAAACAAAATGTTTGCTTGCTTCAGTTCTTGGGAAGCTGAGAATCTAAAATCAATAAATTGCGGACGAACAGCTTACCGTGCTTGATACGGTAGTGCTCTAACAAGACACGGGCATTGACCAATGCCATGTAAGCAAGAGTTTCATCTCCCCCTGGAGGGTCAAGCAAGCCAGGTCGTGTATGATCTACATCAGGCAACACACCAACCGAGTTCGCTGGCCAATCTATGCCGATGAGTGATGCCATTAGAGGAGCTATGTCAGCTTGAGAGACGTCTCTGCGTTGTACGTGTTCCAACTTCCATGGCCGCGAGAAATCGTCATGCGAAGAAGGTAAGGAATCAGGCAGAGGTCCCCTGATACCTTTCCCCCACGCAATAAGTGGTGTCCGTGTATTATCTGGGTCTGTGAAGGGCGGTGAAGATCAAATTTGCAAAAAAAAAAAAAAAAAACAAAGTAGGGACTCACCACCGTCTCCGTGATTACCTATCCTAGACATACCGTGATCAGCGGTAAATACGAAACTTGTTTCCTCGTCCCCATAGAAATCCAAGAACAGTTTCTCTGTCTCGCAGACGATGTTATCCACGACTTGAATGTTGCTCATATACTCCTGTGATCTGCGTGAGTGTGGCAATCTTCGACTAAGTCACTGGATTTACCTCGGAATGAGGACGATATGAGTGACCGGTAGTGTCCAACCCTAGCAGATGCATAAAAAATATCACTTTGTCTTCACGCAGGTTCGAGTTGAGCGTGGCATCTTCTGATGCGTTTTGAAATAGTATATGGAGTTGATCCAGCACCCAGGTGTCGAGGGTAGTTGCATCTACAGGCATGTTTAGGGCGCCGACCAAAAGGTTGGGCATCATATCCACCTTTTGTAAAGTCTTCTGCATCCTCGTCGTAACACCATGAACGGACTTTTCCAGGAGTAGCACCCTTTGCAAACATCGGTAGGATATCGGGTGACCCAAATGAGAAGGTGTGACTTGATTGGTTGAATACTGAATCGAAGTCTACCTTAATCGGGTATAGTCAATGAAGAGCATTTGTCCTTTATGTCGACCTCTTACTGGATTGGATTTCCAGCCCTGTGATTGTCGCGCCAAGGTCATCCACAGTATGCAGTAGAAACCGATTCATGTCTGACCTTTGTGACCGCTGAAACATCTTCATACATTCCGCCTATGCATTCAAATGTGAAGACAAAATACGAGACACTTTTCGAGACTAACCTATGATGGCGACATGTCCCGGGCGGCTCTCGGTAGGCACTCTGGTATGGGATACTCCAAAGGCACCGCGTTTTTCCACAATGGACCTCAGGTATGGGGCAACCACCTCCGTGGTGGAGTTAATTGACGAGAACCCATTTGGAGTGAACAAAAGGTCAGCCCGAAGGCCATCGCCTATTCAAAGCATGTTAGAAGGATGACACGATATGCATTGGATGGTGCATCGTACCAACAATGAGCACCAAGCGATTAGACACTCCGGGGCTTGAACCATAGCGAGTCATTCCATGCACAACAGGGCTCCTGAAATAGCAATCGAAAACAGATGCAATGAATACAATGTGGAATATAATTCCAAGGATGAGCAGCTTGAGGACATTGCGACTGGAGTCTAGCATTTAGCATGCAACCGTGCCGGGATTTGGTTCGAGCTCGGTGACGAGTGACACTGGATTTTTGGCAAGACGGGGCCGTGCGTAATGGAACGTTACTATTCCTGGATTTGGACACGCCCCTAGTCATTTGAACCTGTCCAAGGGCTGATCATACTACTAGTAATTCTCTCCGTCTGATTCCACTGAGATTAACTTATTGCAAGCTCTGATAGATTTTATTTGCCTACTCTCACGATAATGGCTAGTGTTGAATGGTGATGGCTTCGGATGTGCAACAAGTTGACTAGTACTACTAGTACTACTAGTAGTGCGCTCTCCTAGTTCCACGGCAACTCGAGTAGTTTGGCCGTAACAGGTAGCACTGATAAATCAAAGAGAACGGTATGCTGCTCCGATTTCTCCGATTCAGAGTCCACCCTCTTCAACGTTACTCAACTGCTACTAGTAGTAGTTCTGGCATTACGTGGCCAAAGCTGACTCACATCGGTTCCATCATGATGGTCGACGGCACATTGTCAAGTTTCCTGAGACTCGCCCGCAGTTACTGCGGTCCTTCTTGCACCCCATACGTTTTAGATAAAGGGTGATGTTCTCAGCCTACTCTATCCTCACGGACCCCATGCCTAGGTGTGTACATTTTCCCTGGCAGGCCCAGTCGGAGGCCGGGAATAGCAACTCAATATTCTCCCGTTCTCTCGTTCATATATCTGATCTAGCTAGTGCCTGACTCTCTTTGCTGATTGGTACACAGACCATGCGCTGATAATGTTCTCGCGCCGTCCTTACGTCCTGTCCAAAAACACCCACTCCGGCTCCGAGACACTCCCAGGCTCGCACCATATAAAGTCTCCCTCAAAGATACGCTTCATTCTTTCTCACTTGTTGTCAAAGCTGCCCAATATAAAAATCAAACCTGACAAGGTTTGATAAACCACTGTAACCCTAGTCTCTTCCTCCTGCAATGACTTCGGTTTTTGCCTCTTCCTACCAGATTCCCCCACGAGTACCACCCGAAGTATGGCTTAAGATCTTTAGCCATGCTACAGACCTCGGTACTCTCTTGAACCGCGACACTTCGATTTCATCGGACTTGCCCCGTGGGCTCGTTCGACAACACGAGTTACAGTGCCTGAAGAATTCTCTACGCGCAAAACGCAGCATAGCTCTCGTTTGCAGAACTTGGAACGCACTCGCACTAGGATTTCTCTATCAAGACATCCTCATTATGAAAGTGGACAATCTACTTTCTCTCCACGAATCACTCCAAAGATCTGCCTTGGCGGCACAAGGCAAAAATCGACTTGGCTGGTGGACAAAGCGTTTGGATGTTCTCATCGAAGATCAGCGCTGCGAACCTTCCGACTATGACATGCTTGCCACGGTCATACGCCAACTTCCTAATCTCTCCATCATCACGGTTTCTATGCCCATGTTACCATTCAATGACTGCTGGCTTCGCCAACTACCAACAGCTATCGTTGTGTCTTTGGTTGAGACATGTGGGACATCACTCCAGGTGTTCGACTGTTCTGAATCGGTTCTGCGACCATGCAGGCAAGTACGCGTGCATTATCTACTGCGGTGCTTCGAACTAACGACTTCACACCAGAGAAGACTTAATGATGTTGCTTGCTGGGTCGCCAAATTTGAGGGTCCTTCGGTGCCCTGTCTGCTCCCCTACTCCTGCAGATAGGGCTTCTAGAAATCGCCTCGACGTTCCCATCATGCCAAAACTAGAGTCCATCACTCTAATGTCTGTTTTTCTGCGAGATTATCTTCCGCGGGACAAGGACGCGAACCACCTCCCCGCACTCCGCCAGCTCACGTACGATTGTATTCCCCCGCCGTTCTTCGACCACGCATGGAAGAATTTTGTGAAGCTAACTTGCACAAATCTCACTTCTGTTATCCTTGACTTTTGTCTCCCGGGGGACTCACTGCAGAATGAACTCGATTTACTCTCCGAATGTTGTACGGTCCTCGATAACCTCGTTATCTACCTTCGCACCTGGTTCGAGCTGAGGCCACACCTTCTTCTTCCGCCAGTTTCCTATCTTGGCCTACACTCCAAAGCTCTGAAGAGGCCGCCTTTCCATTGCCAAGCCCTGGTTTCTGCTCTCGTTACCCTGACTGCGCCGAAATTGAGGATCGTTCGACTATTGCATGCTAATGCAGTGGAGGAGCTGCGCGAACATGCATCTTTGTGTACTGCAAAGGACCGTGCTTACTTAACTTCGTGCAGTTTCTCATTGGAGGATTCCGAAGGCCATGCTCTGTTTTCCTGAAGCAAGCGCCTTTTTGGGATAGGTAGGCTTGATATTATTAGAGTTCCTCACACTTTGTGTTTCGTGTAGACTTATGTATCAATGGAGCCGGCGCAATCCGAGTCAATTAGAATCAGGTTGGAACCAACAAGTGACATCCAGTGGCCTTTAAGTACGGTAAGTGGACATGAAGGTCGAACATTGTATCTCAAGCTGGCAATCCTTTGGTGTGCACATCATAATCTCTGCATTTACATCATGTTTCTTATCCTGTCATGTGATCCGAGCCAGGGTTTAGATTCCATGCACCTATGTGAAGACCTGTTGTTTTCTATGTGGGCTCATGCACCCGTTCCACGGCCGTTCTTTGGTGAGCATGCGAAACTTCCGTCCGCGCCCATCAACGGCCACGAACGTATGTGGGCCTCGTCAACGGATTGTGCTATATTAGGCCCTAAGGCCAACCCTCTCCCTGAGCCTCCATCACCTAACATCGTCAAGTGAGAGCCACCAACCTAACATGCCCATGGCAAACCACATAGTCTCAATTTGTCATGGGGTACGATGTTATGTCTCTCATCTCTGACCATGCACCTCTCCCTCCCTATAGCCGCTGGAAACGTGCATGTCGCGTCCGACCTTTGTTCCCTGCCTGCCTCCCTCTCTCTGCCTCCGATGCATTTGGGTGATCACAGGCACGTTCGGGGCGTCCACATCGTCGACTTTGTACCTGATGACTTAGAGCATACTCGCGTGCAGTCAGCGCTTCGTCGTTTTGTGGATAGTCCGGAGAACCTCGGGATCAGCTCTGGAGGCATTGGTTTAAATCAGAAATGGTTCAAATGCATGTTCAGCACCCCGCCTCTTACATCAAAGAAATCTCAAGTTTCAATAAAGGTTTCCGGCTGCCGAGGAGGTGTGGGTACCGGGACGATCGTTAAATCTGCATATACTCTCACCGGGGAGTCGACAGCTTGAATGATGGTGCGAGTAAGATCAGAACAACTGTCTTCTGATCTCGAACTTGAAAGCCCTGCTTCGGGAGACTAAGAGTGCGGTAGTCACCCATCGGTCTGTTCATCGGAGGTTTCTGACAGGCCCAAGGTAGGTGACAACGATCAAATACAATTGTTATTACTGTATTACTAATTACTTGGTGGTGCTCTGCTAAGTATTTCGTAGATCCATCATGCAATTGATGCAAAGCCACCGCGAGACTTTCCTTGGATTAGTATCGACTCACGCTTTACGGGCCAAGGCGTGCAGCGATATGTCAGCCGGCCACTGACTACCGGCAAGTGTAGACCACTCATAGTGCAAGCAGTCTACCTCAGGCTTAGGCGTGTTGATAGGATCGAAATTCCTGTTGGAGAGAATGCTCCCAAAGCCATGAAACTGCTCCACCGTTCAAACTGGAACTGATCCCCCATTAACACTTTGGTTCACTTTCGGCTCATACACGAGGTTCTATCCCCCTTACTTTTCCGTGAGTATTCTCTGCGAACAGAGCGACTAGGGTGGAGCCCGTTCATGAAATCACCCACATCCCATACCCCATCGACTCATCAAAAACAGAGATATGCTACTGTTTCCAACAGATACGATGATATCGTCCTGAAGGTCTGACGCTGGTAGGGAAAATGCTCCCAAGAGACAAACAAGGATTTCTTTCATTCGGCGGTTTACCATAGTGCAGTTACACTTATCATGTTCGGTCCCCCTGCTAGGGTCGCCGAGAAAGAGGCTTGGGGGGTGAACGGAGAACGGCTCTAGACTCTTCCTGAAGCCTTCCTGAACCGCCAGCTGTCCTACAAGTTTAGGGATAGCAATGTCACATCTATCACTCTCCATCAACTCGCAAATCGCGCCTACACCAACTTAGCCGAGGAGCTGGCCATCATGAATTCATACGCACTGAGAGATCCATTGGAGAGGTTGGAAAGACTCTCGATGTTCACATTTGTCCTCTGGAGGCGGACGAGCAGGACTTGACAGTGAATTGAAGCTAATAGAGACCCTAAAGTTGGGCCCGAACCCCGGTTTAGGGGAGAGAGGGTGTACACACGCATGGGATTCTTCGACCATTTCATCCACCTACTTCCGGTAAAAGCGCACGTCACAATTGCATCGTAGAGCGCATGGTCTCCCTTCTCCTCTTCAGGTTCCCGATGCTGTTTACTGGTATACAGAGCTTGAATGTGAGTTCAGTATTCAGACAAATTGGGTGTGAATCTATGGCACATTAAACCCAGGATTTGGGTAGTAGGAATGATGGAAAGCCATGCACTTGCCCTTGGAGATAGTTGAGCAGCTGCACTTTTCCGCAAACCCCTCTTTGTAAGGATTGCCCTGGAAGCTGAGGTCAGTTCTTTCCGCCCTCTGGGTCAAGTCACTATTACCTGGAGCTGAGATTCCCCTGATCGTTGCGCTGATTTTGATGCTACTTGCGCGTCTGCTGGTGGTATATGGGACCCCTGGACGTATAGTACAGCCTGAGCATAGCCGTGCCAGTGGCTAATAATTGGTATAATTGATCTCTGCGAAAGAAGTTGAGACCGAAATCATATGGATCTTCGCCTTACCAAGAACGCCTCACTCCCTCCGACACTCGTCCGGTGGCCTAAACCAAAAAGGGTCAGTTTAGACGCGAGGACCCCCACAACTGCCAAGACCCTCCAGCCTCAGAACAATGCAAGGAAGGACAACGATCTGTATAAGCTCAACACCTTATCGGGTACGATCTATTATTTCCGCGCCGATGGTGTGCTTGTACGCGCGTCGGGAGTCGGGGATAGGGATGTTCTGAGAGATGCACAGCCAACGCCGAACTGGGTTGAGGAGGCGGTCACCAGGCAGTGCACTTGTTAAATACATAATAGAATATTTGTCTCAACCAATGTAGTACATTTTGAGATTTGAAACATCCCTTAGCAAGTTTCACTTACATGGATAAACGCACCACCATTCGACACACGCAATACACCACTCTAAGCGTTGCTCAGCCACACCTTGAGCTGTTTGACCAGCTTCTTGGCGGCGACTTCCAACTTCTCGTCCCTTGTCCTAGTGACTTCCAGAATTGTCCGCTTTCGGCCTGTTGTGGCCGATACAAGACCGACCTTCCTTGGGGAGAAGGATATGGAAAGCATGGAGAATGGAATGGGGGCGGGTCTATTAATACTCGTGCGGCGAATTGGCGAACCACTTGAGCTCATATTGCTGAGATGCTGGGACCCGGAAGCAGCCGATGAAGGTGATGTGCCGGACACGTTTGTGTGCACCACCCCCTCACGGACACCATAGTCGCGCACGAGGTCCTCGAGACGGCTGCGAGGCTGCGAAAGATCAAAGAGGTCCTTGAAAGACTCCTCGCGCTCTAGGTGAAACTCCGTATCATCCATCATCACGTCCTCGCGCACTTTGAGTGCGATGAAGAGATCGAGGACTTGCGTCTCGCGTTGCATTGCCTCTATAGTGCCGTCGGGAGACGAGGATGAAGATGAGAAGGGAAACGGGTCGGATGTGTACGGGGCACGGATAAGGGACTCGTAGGCGGGCAAATAAGCAGAGCGCAGCACATGCATACAAGCTAACGGGCATGTCAGATCGCGGTTATTCATTTGATAGATGGTGCGATTACCAATGTAAAACGACCTGTTGACCAAGCGGAGTTGGTGAGACAACCAATAGATGGCCTTGCGCTGGCGCTCAAGTCGAGTCTCAT
Source organism: Hemileccinum impolitum (assembly GCA_003316335.1). Lineage (NCBI taxonomy): Eukaryota > Fungi > Basidiomycota > Agaricomycetes > Boletales > Boletaceae > Hemileccinum > Hemileccinum impolitum. The sequence continues at coordinate 57,541 of QFEQ01000145.1, read as the reverse complement.
CTATCCCAGGCTTCTGGGGGAATGACATGTATACAATCTTCAGGAGTAGATGGGAGGGCAGTGTAGCAAGGGATTGGTGAGATCGACCGCCAGGAAATGGCGGAGGGGCGACCGAGCTAGATGTAGCGTAAGGCGGAGGAGGTATCATACACTTTTCGTCAAGGATGACCATAATGAAGGCCGTTCTTGGAATAGCGCTTTATATGACCGGGGCCTGGGAGATGGCCGATGGATATCCGACCGAGGATATTCCTACAAGGCAACGCTCAGCCTCGATAACTTGAACGGGCGCGCAGCAGTGATATGATGGTTGCACACTTGGAGTAGTACTGCGGCATGAGCACGTGTGACCCCACTTCAACTTCAACTCTGATCACCACCGATGCCACGAAGAGCACGAATACATTTTGTATCCTTGAAGTCATCCCTCGTCAATTTACCCATCTCAATCTATGGACCGCTTCTCGAACGATCCATAGTGCGTGCGTGCATCGCGCTAACACTCCAATAAACGTCCATCTTGTGACAGCGACCGCAAACGCTGGCTATACATTTGAAACGCGACTCTCAAGCCCCGAAAGTTGAAGCCTATGTGGGATGGACCGGGATGGCATCTTCCTCTTCCCTCGCCCATTTCAATGCAGACACACGGGAAAACACGTTTGAAACGATCGAGATCGATCCTCAGTATGCGCAAGGGCTCGGATTCGCAGAGGGTGACATTGTACGACTGTGCTGCTTCTCAAGGCAACGCTGTCTCATCTTGTCTCCGACAGGTCGAGATAGGTCTGTTGCATGATCTCCCCTTTGCCTCCTCAGTGGGAACAGAACCTCTCACCGCAGACGACTGGGAAATCATCGTACGGGGTGTGTTTGATTGGTGCCGCTGTCCTTCTTACCATTCCTCGTCAGGAAATTCATGCCTCTCATGTCGAGTCTACTCTCTTGTCCCAGGTTCGGGTAGCAAAGGTCGGTCAAGAAATTGACGTATGGGTATTGGGACGTACAAGAGTTCGCCTCCTTGTTGGCAAGCTCTATCCCCTTGGTCCACGTATTCTTCTGACAACCTCTTCAGTCTCCTTGACTCCCTCAACAAGAAGCAACGCAGCTCTCCTGACAACCGATAGCGAAGTCAGCATTGCGCCAAAGATGCACGCTCGTCAAAAAGCTGTTGGAGGTGTCCCATCCAGCATCTCTCAGGATGCCACAGCCAACAAAGATCCCGCAAAACCATCGCTACCAGCGACCGTATTGCGCGTTTTGCCGACACGCATAATCAACCGATTTTCACCCCCACCAGCTTCTTATAATCGAACAGAGGTCCTAGCTTATATCCATCCCTACATATTTGCCAACCTTGCGCAGTCTCGATATCCAATGAAGGAAGACATGGGTGATGTTTTTCTAAGGTTCTCTTATCGATTGCTGGACCCTCCGGAGGATCCGCTTGCGCCCCGTAACACTAATGCAAATACGGAAGCCCAGGAGCCTGTTGCTCAGGTTCTTCACCCAGGAGGGAAAAGTGAGCCTCCCGTCGCGGAAAAGACCCCATCAAACGTGTCTGCGGAGAAATTCCTTATAGTGGGATGGTCTACTAAGGTCCTAGAAAGTCACGTGTACTTTCCCTATGGGCTGGAAGGTGCCCGTGATTGGCATTGGATTCAGTGAGTGATATCTCGTACGTGAAGTGATATTGAACGCTCGTATTGATGCTCGCAACCAAGTGTTACTCCGACGGGGGAGCGAAAGACGTTCTCGGACCTCTTTACTGACATTTCCGCTCATAACCTGGACGAAGCAGAACCACCGTGAGTACATCAAATCAGAATGTGTAGAGCAGCATCCATTGAAGCCTATCAAATGCAAGGCAATCATCCATACCTGAAACTGTACTTTCCGGCGTGCAAGATATCCTTGAGGAAGGTACTAAACAACTCCTTGCTAATTTTGCTCTTCATTCTATCGACAAGGTGGTGCATGGAAGTGCGTGACTCAGTGATCATATATTTTCTGTGTTACTCAACAGAGCATCGTAGTATCCGCAATTCTCTTGACTGGAAGGAGAGGTGTCGGAAAGACTTCGGTAGCCCGGGAAATCGCCAAACAACTTGAGAAAGATTCTCGTACATACGCGTGTACGGTTTTCTTCTACCTCGCATTGCTTTGCCGCTGATTAAGCGAAAGACACTCACTACATTGACTTCGGGCTATACACCGAGAAACCTGTAGCGACCCTGAAGGCCCTTTTTCGGTACCTGTATGAGATCGCGGTATGGCATCGTCCGACCGTACTTATATTTGATAACCTCGACAAAGTCTTGAAGGCAGAGGTCGAGGCAAGTGGTTTCTCGCATTTGAAACTTGGCTTGTGTACATACTGAACAACCGGGTATGGGTTACTAGCATGCTGATTCATTCCGGTCCCGCCATATCACAGAGCTTTTCATCGCTCAATACTCTTCTGGACAACGCATGATACCTTCAAATTTTCGTGGAATAGTCATGATCGGTACCGCTGAATCGCAAACGAGTCTCCACGCTCTCGTCCATACCTTACATATATTTCAAGAGGTGTACCACATCCAGTCTCCCGATAAGAATGCTCGCAAAGAGGTCAGTAAACGCCCTCTCCTCAATCCCCCGTTAATGGTTTGCTTTTCATAGTAGATATTAACCAACTTGTTGGAACGACTACGAGCAAAGTCCCCTGGTATCATCCTAGACCCCGACGATCCTCCTAACATTGCCATGGTTGCGACGCATGCGGAGGGCTATTCTCCTATCGATCTAAAGGATTTAATTACCCGTACAATGCAGCAAGGTGCCAGCCGCGCGTTTCTAAAGCATGGAGCTGGGGCAACTGAAGTAAGGATTTCGATGGATTGCTGTTACAGATCTAACAGATATGCTAGGTCATTCTATCTAGCGCCGATTTCTCGAACGCGCAAGTGGATTTCGTTCCTCAATCCTTGCGCGATGTCCCTCTCCAGAAATCGAATGTGGAGTGGGCTGACATCGGAGGTAAGTCTGGTTTTCCTTCCTTCTGTGATCTTAACAGTCGACCGTTGTCCCAGGACTAAAACATGTCAAACGCATCCTGCGAGAAACATTGGAATGGCCCACCAAGTACGCCCCATTGTTCAAGCAGTCACCCTTGCGCTTGCGTTCAGGGTAAGCTGGAAAACTTGTTATCCGTGTACTGTCATTTACGTTGAAATAGGCTGTTGCTTTATGGTTACCCCGGTTGTGGGAAGACGCTTGTTGCTTCCGCCGTGGCCAAAGAGTGTGGGCTGAATTTTATTAGTATCAAAGGCCCTGAGCTCTTGAATAAGTATATCGGTGCAAGTGAAAAATCAGTGCGTATGCATTGAAGCGTTCGTTCGTTTCCTAACCTCGATCTCAGGTCAGAGATATCTTTGATCGAGCTTCTTCTGCGAAACCTTGTGTCTTGTTCTTCGATGAATTCGACTCTATCGCTCCAAAGAGGTTCGTCGTGTCTTCGTTCTATGCATGCTGATTGTGTTCATATTCGTGACTTTAGAGGGCATGACAGCACAGGCGTGACTGATCGTGTGGTGAACCAATTACTGACCGAGATGGATGGTGCTGAGGGCCTGACTGGTGTCTACGTTCTCGCAGCCACAAGGCTGGTCTTCCGTCCACACCACCTCTCCGTCCATAACTAACTGGTCGAACTAGTCGACCTGATCTCATTGATGTTGCCCTTCTTCGTCCTGGCCGTCTTGACAAGTCTGTTTTATGCGACATGCCCAACCAAGAGGATCGAAAAGATGTGAGAAAAGATGTCTCTATGCGTTATTAATGAACTTAGCCCGACAGATCTTGCAAGCGGTTAGCCGCAAGGTAGCTTTGGGCCCGTCAGTCGATTTGGAAGAAATCGCTCGATTGACCGAGGGGTATTCAGGGGCCGACCTTCAGTCCTTGGTTTACAATGCTCATCTTCAAGTCGTACACACGTCTATTGATGCAACGTCGACTAGACGGTCAGGGGAAGAGGAAGAGAAACGGATTCAATACATCACACTTGGGGCTACTGGTCAACAAAAGATGCTTTCGAGAGCAGAGGAGTCTGCGGTGCAAAAAAGAGTATCTAAGTTTGTGGTGTTGGTCAGCAAGCAAACTGATGTCAGCGTCTACAGCTTCAACAAATAAAGAGTTCTAAAACAGATGTCAACACCGAGAAGAAACCAGCTGACACGCCTAAAAAGGTTCTGTCTGCACTTTTATTACCAGGGATGGCTACTTATGGTGTGGGTTTATCAGTACGAGATCACGCAAGCCGACCTTTTGCAGGCACTGGAGACTACACGACCCTCCGTTTCTCGGGAAGAGTTGGATCGTTTAGGTAGGATGTGAGTGTCTTCCCACTGTGCTGCCAGTGCACAAGATCTGGTGCTGAGTAGCACCCAGATATAGTGGATTCGTATCAGACCGTAGTCAGAACAAGAAAACATTCCCGTCGCCACCCGCCTCAGGCGGTGTCGGCTCGCGAGCGACGCTCGGATGACAGGTTTTTTTTAGATAACATTTCTGACAAAGACATCGTCTACATTTTCTCCGCTACTTTTTGAGTGGACGTGTTGCGTTTGACGAGACTTTTTTCGTGATACTGTCCATGCTGTGGACTGGCGGATGCAACGAGGCAACGAGCGAGGCAGGGTGAGGGGTGCCACAGGTATCCTGGGGTCTCGTGCGACAGGACCCCAGGATGTGGGAGCGAGGGTTTATTTAACAACCAACGCGATCCCCCCTCGTAGACGTGCAAAACGCTGGAAATTTTGTGACTTTATAATGGTTTCTACGAGAAAACATCAGAAACATGGCAAAGCATCGTTGCAAAGTGCGTTCCATATTGCACAGTGTTGCAGACGTTTTGTTATGTTGCGCACATCATTGACCCCAGCAAGCAGTGAGGACCCGCACGACGAGGTCGAAAGGCAGGGTCAGTCCCCACGTTCTACTCATGAGGATGATGGCAACCAGCTCATTCTCCAATCCGATCATCTCTATCTCTTCTGATGTTTCTCTTTCATTAGCCCCTCGCCGATCCCGAGCAGAACACCCAGCAACTGACGGAGCAGTTGCGCTCCCTGGGGTTGTATGCAGCGCACACACTAGGAGATGGTAATTGTCTATTCCGTGCTCTGAGCGATCAGCTATTCGGTTCCCCTTCATACCACCTTCAACTCCGCAAGGATATTTGCGACTGGATTGAGGCCCACTCGCAACGTTACGAACCGTTTTGCGAAGATGAACGTGGGTTAACCGCCCATCTGGGGTGCATGAGGGAACAAGGTGCGTGATAATGGTCATGACCCTGTTAACGTGGTCTCATCCTCTTTTTTCCTTTCTTTGGCAATGCAATGACACATCCCAGGCACTTACGGTGGTCACCTTGAACTATCTGCATTTTCGCATTTTGCCCGACGGAACGTCAAGGTCATACAACCTGGACTTGTATACGTCATCGAATGGTTTGCGGGGGGAGAGGTTATCGCCGATCAATCCACTTCAAGTTCTCCGGCGACACAGGCCGACGGGCACCTTATGGACGCGCGCGAGAGACGACGTCTTCGGAAGCAACAGCAGCGCGAGGAAATTTCGCAGCAAGAGGTGGCTTGTGATACGGTGTATGTGGCGTAAGTCTATTGGGATCACATGAAAACATGAACCCTAGAGATCGCTTACATTTTGGCGCACACAGATACCATGATTGGGAACATTTTTCATCGATTCGTAATTTGAGGGGTCCACACACAGGTCTTCCAAACGTTTGCGAACTGCCAGCGGACTCGGAGGCTGTTACACCATCTCCTGTGAAGAAGAAGCCTTCATCACGGTCCAGGTCAAAACCAGAGTCCAAGGTCACTATGAAACGCTCCAAAAATGGCCAATTCACGAGCACAAAGTTGAAGATTGAAGAACCCATGGTTTCTACCCCAACACAAATACCTCTTCCTATGTCGCGCTCGCCATCACCTCTATCCTCATCCGAATCACTACCCCAAATCGATGTTGATGTATTACCACCCACGCCCGTCACTACACAGCTGGCAACTGTAGAGTCTTCGCTGCCCCCTATTCTCCGGGTTCACCGATCACCTAAACGCTCGTTTGACGAATCGTCTGGATCCTCCTCTGTATCAGATTCCATAGCAAAGAGAACTCGCAGTGCCCAGAAACTCCCTCCTGCAACGCAATTGAGGCCAGACCCCATCGTTATCGAGGTTGAAGACCCAGAGGATGAAGAGTCGGCGCCTGGAGTCTCTACGCCGAGATCGTCTGGTTCCACTCGCTCTTCTTCAGTGATGTCATCTCCTCTCCCTGGGACGCCGCCTCCGGAGCCTGAGCCTGTCAGTAGGCCACTGACGCGACGTCAGCGCAAAGCTCTTGGGCTGCCCAAGCCGAGGGCCGCCCTTGTTTCGAAACGAGCAAGTGCAGGAAGGATTGTCATTCCTGGCGGTCGATTCAACAGGACCACTGGCACAACAGATGAAAAGGGATCGGCGAATATGGGGGAAGTGGGAGACGCCAGTATGGATGATGAAGGTAGCGTGCAAGAGAAGTGGCAGCGGAATGGAACGGGAAGGTTAGATGTGCGTGGTTTTCGAGAGCTGAGGATCTAGCGCTGGGTCTTCTTCCGCCCTCCATTCACGTTCGGACGAGTCCCATGACATTGACGATTAGTGATGACTCTTTTACGACTACGACCATGGACTACCCGCACGCACACGCACACACCCCTCATCGAACACGCATGATACTACCTAGAAGCCACATCCAACTTCACTGCATGATGTGCCTCTCCGAGCATTTATTTCAGCATCTAGTTAGACTAACACTCCCCAATCCCGTTCACGATACCCACATATTTAACCTGTATCAATATACCGAACACATCCATTCGAGCCGTGTACCCAGTTGGAGCCAGTCTTGCGCACGTGACCGCTTACTTACATACAATAGGGACGCGAGGACGCGTGCTCTGCGGACACTCCTTTCCCCACCACCATGCAGATGGACTTGGGGAACGACATCCACACCATTCACCATGTCGAGTCACTTCGTCGAAAAGCATCCTACTATTGGCCGGACGAGAATCACAAATACTTATACGGCTCAGTCTTCCAGAATCACCACAACTTCCGCCCCGCGCTTAACCTCCGCGCACTTATTTCCTTGCTTTCCAAGAAGGTGGGGAAGCAAACCAGTGGCGATGAGGATTTTTCGTCAAGCGACGAATGTTCTGCGGCCGATTATATCCTCGGTAAACGTAGACGGTTAGACTCAACCCATGGTCCTTCAAAGCGCATCCGACTTGCCCGTGCAGCCCGTGGGTATTCTAACGTAGAACAAGACGAAAGTAGCGAAGTAGACGAAGACGAAGACGACGTAAACCCAGAATATAAGCAGATTTATCCGTCATATTGGGAATCGTCCTCTCAAGCAATCGGTGAAGTGACTGAAACTGAGGACACCTCTTTTCTTCAAGTTTACCAGTTTGGGTTGCACCTGCGGTATGACAAAATGGTCATTCGTAGTTCAGACAATTACGCCGATAACAAAACCGCAACCACATGGGGATGGCTCCAGCAAGAGGAGTCGCTTTGTTCTCTTCTCCAAGTCCGTCAGAGGAACGCGTCACTCTCCCAGGATATAGATATGGGAAGGTTCTTTATGACGCGTTATCTTGGTCACACTTTGGCGCTCTCTGGACCACCTCCAGGTAACCCTCCCTGCTCCCTAGACACGGCTAAGGAGTACAGTGATATGTGGTTGTTTTTACTTCCGGACATCCCATGGCCAGATGGCATCGCTGAGGACGACCTTGAGGAGCAAGATATACTACCCTCAGGTATGCATCGCGACTTTATCACCGCTTGCGCCGTCCTGCAGTTCCACGGTCGCGCGAAGCTGGAGGCGAGTCTTCAGTTACACATCCTCCCAGAGGGCACATATGACCCTACTCATGATCTTCCGTTTGAGCTCCGTGCCCACTTCGTGCTTTCGCTTGCGATACCCGAGACCTACAACCCGTTCGCTGGCAAGTTTTCTCAATGTGAGATCAACGAGCTCGAGGGTCTCCAACGCCGACTTGTTTGCTTCCTCTCGAAAACGCCCCTCATGCGCCCTGTGCATGGCAGTGCTGTGGAAGAAGCAACGAACGTCACTATCCCCTTCTTTCTTAATATCATGCGTCCAGCACCCCCACTTGCACAGGATGTGATGGTCTACGAGTCGTTGCAACCTGACGGGCTCCTTTCGATATTGATGCCATTTCAGAGGCGCACTGTTGCATGGATGCTCGAGCGTGAGGGCAAACAGATCACTTCTGCGGGGACCGTAGCACCGCTCAATGCTTCAGAGGCCTGTTCAAGTACAGCAAGCAAGCGCTTACCACTTTTTTGGGAAGAAATAGAATTGGGAGGTCGAAATTTGTTTTTCAATCGCCTCACAAGTGCTCTAAGTCCCACTCTCCCCAAGCCCCATCCTGCACTGGGAGGCATACTTGCCGAGGAACCTGGTCTGCTCCCGTCCTTTAAACCAAGTGATTGCGGACTTACAGACCTTTACCTGCTTATCTAGGTCTCGGGAAGACGATGGAGTGTCTTTCCTTGATGCTTCTCAACCCAGCGCCTGAGAGGAACCCCTCAAATCAAAGATGGGATCCAGAAGCGCGGCTGCACGTTAAAGAGATCAAGGTAGTATCTTAGCCCTTCCGTGTGTCCTCCTTTAAGTGTGCTAACATTCGGTGTCTGTAGACGACCCTCATCGTAACCCCACCCGCACTAGCGGCGCAGTGGGAAGATGAGCTCGCTGCTCATGCACCTGATCTCAAGGTTTTTGTATACCAAGGTTGGTCAAAGGTCGGGGTACCGATAACCGAGGCCGACGCGGAAGCTGAGAGAGCAAAACGACGCTCTATTGCAACTCGAAAAGTCCGATCCAAGAGCAAGACCAATGGCAAGCGGGGTGGCAGAGGTCAAGCCAATACTTTGGAAGCCAATGGTGTTGTTGTGGGCCATCCGGATTCTGATGCCGCGCATAACATGAGCTCTGATAACTCGGACGGAAACTTGGATCCAATCCTCGATTGGCCTAGGTATATCAATCAGTTTGACGTTTGCATCACGACATACAAGGTCCTTCAGACGGACTTGTTTGTTGCTCGCGTTCCCCACGAACGTTCCCGCAGACAGGATGTAGACTATGGGAATCCGATGTGGCGAAGAAGTCCCTTGGTAATGTGTGAGTGGTATCGGGTGATGATGGACGAGGTGCAGATGATGGGAACACGCAAATCTGAGTTCGTTTGTTTTTCTACCTCTACTTATCCCTATGTTTTGCCAGGCAGTTTGCGCTCATGTCTATGATTACAGGGAAATGGTTTCCCTCATTCCCCGTTTATCTTCCTTTGCTGTCTCTGGAACTCCGGCACGCGCCCAAGTCTCGGACCTTATCAGCGTTCTTCGGTTCTTGCGCATCGATGACCTCGTATCGCCCAAGCGGGTTTGGGATAGGCTTTCGAAACATGGGTTCAAAGATCTGTTTACGTCATTGTTCCAGAAATATTCTGTTAGGTTGGCCAGCTTAACACCAAACTCAAGGTTCATCACTCATTCGGTATACGGTATAGGACGCTGAAGTGTTCTGTCAAGGACGAGTCGACAATACCTCAACAGCAACGATATCTGGTGGGCATTGAACTTGGACGGGTTGAACGACACGTGAGTTGTCTTCGAGTTTCTGGCGTATTGCAGTATTCGTTGAACGTAACTCGAAAGGTGTACGATCAAGCTGTGGAAGAGGCGCTTGCAGAGCTTGGACTGGACGCACGTGGCGTAGCACCGTATGAAGGTTGGGAAGTAGATACAGGTGTTTTAAGAAACGTGCTAAGAAGGCTGAGAGGGATATGTACACATCCTCGAGTAAGTTGTTCACACATTTCTCGTACACTTCATCCGTTTTGAGATCTGGTATGATACAGGTTGGACAACTGTCGAAGCAAGGTGATAGACTGAGCAAAGCGGGCGCCTCGAAAAGCATTTTTGACGTCTTGGAGGTATGTATTTCAGTGGATTCTTCGTATTGATGTTACACCTATATTGAATGATTGTCTAGTCGATGAAAGATCAGAATTGGAGAAACTTGACTGAGGACCGCAGAGCAAAGGTGGGCAGAATGCCTCGGACACAAACTCTGTCGCCGCATACGAACTCACTGCATCGACTATCTAGATTCTATCACTGACTCGTCTCGCCCAACTCCAGCAACACCGCGCAGAGAATCTCGATCGGTACCAGCGGGCTCTCGAATATTTGCTCGCTGCAGAAACGGAAGCCGGTCAGCTCATCGACGAGATCAGAGCCTCCGTGGTGCAACACAACCTGAAAGGGGATGCCCTCAAAGAAGAAGCACAGGCATTGAGAGATTCGAGGAGAATAAGGCTTCACGGTGAACAGCACACCGAGGGAATTGACAAGGGAAAAGGAAGGGAATTCGAGCGCGATTCGATGTCACCGATAGATTTTGATCTCGATGCCGACGATGAAGATATCGAAGACAGGGGTTTACCCAAGACGCCCGCTGGCGAGGATCACAGAGCCAAGCGAATTGCATTACTAGCTCGTCTGCGAGAATGCCTCATGGTGCTTCATCGAGTCAAATTCTTGCAAGGAGATGTGTGCCACGTTCTTGGATCTTCATATTCTGAAAAGGAAGATGCGGCATACGCAGACGCAGAGAATCTCCGGAAGGACTTGCTCAAGTGTGAGTTTGTATTGTATGTAACACGGTCGAAGACCGACATTGATGATTGGTTAGCTACGGAAGAAGCGGCGAACAGGGCTATGCGAAAGCTGAGTGCTGCCACGACGGAAAAACGTGTGACAGGACGAGCCTTGCAAATTCCATTACCCTTCATGAAGGGTGGAGGTATTAGATCTGCCCATTTGGTGAGTGCCACTATTTAGAATCTTGCATTAATTTCACCAATTTTCATAGTTCGAAGAAGCAAACGAGATTATTGAAGATGTACTTAACGAGCAATCTGCTCTGCTCTGGCAGTGGCGTACCAAGATCGTCGAACTGCTTACTCAGAAACTCAACTCTGCTGGCGAACAGGCAGATGGAGAGGAATACGCGCGTACACTGGACACCCAGGGCGAGGCAGAGGTCTACCTGCAAGCCTATACTGCTCTCCTCGCTGACCGCAGGGAGACAATTGCTGCGGAACGCACACTTCTTGCGGCACACGAGGGAAGGGAGAAAAAGACGAGAAAGACCAGGGCTGCGGCTCGGGCGAAGCTCCAGGAAAGGGAAGACTTGAAAGTTCCAGAAGACATCGAAGTACAGCCTGAACATGAAGTGCTGCATGCACAACTGTTGGAGCTGCGTAAGGAGCTGCGACTGCCCGAACGTGCGCTAAAATCAGTGATGGTGGACCTCTCTGCTGTTGCTGCTCGTGTTCCGAAGGAGAACGATCCGGAGAAGGTTATAGCCAAAGATGGTGCTGCGAGGTTGCGAGGGCTGATAGCGAATCTACGTAAGCAATCTGTCGTTCGCGATTTGGGACAAAAGCAAATTGTTGTTTCCATTACAGAAGAACCTACGGACAAGCTTGACGCAGATCTCGCCGTACTACGCAAGGTTTTCAATGACCGTATCGTGTGTGTATTCGTTCCGTCTCCTTGCGCAACCCGATCACTTACACGTAACTAGCTACTTCCGGCAGCTCCAAGAAATCTCCGATACTGTGGCAGAAGTCCAATGGGAGGGTACTCTTGCCGATGCCATGGAGGCGACTAATCTCGACGTTGCCGATCTCGCGGCCAAGATTAATACGAGGCGCGCTCGCCAGCGATATCTCGAACATCTTGCCACGGGCAGATCGTGCGTCGATGATGACGATGCCTTGTGTATTTTATGTCAGTGCGAGTTTCAGCGAGGGTTCATTACTCATTGGTAGGAAGCTACTCTCCTCAAGAGTACATGCTGACATTTCGACAGTGCTCATATATTTTGTGAGGTACGTTGATAATCTCTGGAAGGTGATTAGCTGGAAAACTGTTTGGACTACCTGAAGGGTTGCATGAAGGCGTGGATTGCTCGTGGTCGATGGCGAGCCTGTCCCGTTTGCAGGTATGCTAAATTCAACGACTTACAATTACCCGACTCAACGTCTTTTGTAGAGCTCCAGTCGATCCCAGTCAATTGCAACGCTTCACTACCCAGGAAGACCAACCGCCGCCAAAGCCAGTGTTCAGCAAGGGAGAACTAGTTCCCGTCTCTCGTCGAGAAATCCAGTACAATATGATTGGTGAGTTTAGGCTGTCAAAGCTACATAGAGAAGATGCTCAACGAGCGCCTTCAAAGACCCGGCTTTATTTACAGACATTCAGACGATGGAATCAAATGGAAGCTATGGAAGCAAGATTCAGACACTCGTTCGACATCTGCTGCACATCCAGCTTGTAGACTCCGGCGCCAAGAGTATTGTTTTCTCTGCATGGGCTGATTCACTGGCAAGTGAGTTTGTGGTCTCTGCTCTCCACGTGACCTTTCCCCCTAATTATGTCCCCAAGTCGTCGAGCACGCTCTTCATTCAAATGGTAAGTCGAAAGCTGCGTGGGCACGCATGTACCTATTGAGACTTTTATAGGTATTTCTTGTGTACGCATCGACCAAAACCAAGGGAAGGGAAAGGGTGGCGGGGCGAAGAGATTTAGAGTCGATCCAACTCTTCAAGTTCTTCTCTTGCACGGGTATGTGGGTCGCGAATTGATGTGGCCCTTGCTTGATGATTTCCAAGCGAACGCGATAACGCTGGTCTGAATGTAACCTGCGCTTCTCGGGTTTTCCTGCTGGAGAGCGTTGTGAATCACGGCCTTGAAGTACAAGGTAAGTTTGTGTGTCTTGTTGGTATCGGGTTGTCATTAAATTAAATCTGGAACTAGCCATCGCACGTATAGATAGGTTGGGACAAACTAGAGCGACCGAAGGTATGTTACCCTTGAGCACTCACCGTCCATTAAACCTCATCCACGAGAATAGTTTTCTGTTATTATGCCGAAGGTACGTGTGACACCAGCCATGATATGGCAAGAGGCGTTAACAAGCGCACAGATACCGTAGAGAAGAACATCCTCGACCTTGCTGCCAAACAAGGCCTGTCCCTCTACACCAAGGACAACTCGACTGAATCCGTCAACGTCACCTCCTTCGCGATAGACTCGGAAAAAAACCTGGTCGATTCACCCACGAAATCAGGCAAGAAAGGACAGCCGGCTCAAAAAGGCGACTTTATCTTCAAGTGCGCGGCTTCTCTTTTATATTTTCGCCCTTGGATGATTCATGTTGGACTAGGGTGAATGATATGCTGGCGATCCTGTTCCCGCACATGTTTGAGGACATTGAGCACCTCCTGCCGCCGGAGGCCCGCGCTGAGACACCGTCGCCTTCTGTGAACGCGGAACCCCCTCCCGTCCGTCCGCCCGTCAGAGGGCTGTACGTCAATGCGGAAGCGGGACCATCGAGGCAGCCTGCCTCGTAGCTGTTATTTATGTTATCCAATTACCGTTTGTATTCTTGGTCTGTATCACGCAATGTATCCTGTAGTGGAACGATCTGCCGCGCGGACATCGCGATCAAAAAAAAAAAGTCCCCAAGTGTCGGTGGCCCAAAATTCGACCAGGAGGTCTTGTGAAAAGGTATGCATGCGGCAAACCGTTTTTGGGGATGGAAAGGAAAACGTTGCAGGCCCCATGCAGGCAACCTTGACTGCGGAAGCAAATACCGGCGAATCACACGATCCAGAGAGCACACACAAGTCATCATCACCTATCATCATCATCATCATCATCATCATCATCATCATCAAAGGTTCAGTCAGTATCAAATAATAAATAAATAAAAAGGCAGTCTTGCACGATCGATCGATTATCTTGCCATTTCCTCAAGCGATGGAAAGTTTCGGCAAAATGGCAACCATGGACAATTGGACATGCCTCTCCGCCGCGGCATACCCGTCCATGAACACGACGCACGCTTGTAGGAAACACGCCGTGCCAGTACTGGTGAAAGGCTACGACGTCGCCTCGTTGCGAGAACGCGTGTAGTAGACAGGAACTAGTGCTTCAAGCACTGGCACTGTCGTGTGACCCGTTGGGTTCAAAAGAAAAATAGGTTCACATTGAAGTTACTTGTGCCACACGTACATGCTAGGCGCTTTTGGGAACGCGGTAAGCGCGAGCTCGTTACGCGAGCGTAAGAGGCCTGGAGATCTCCGGAATCATTACGACCTCGAGGCACCCTCAGGCTGTATATAGTCTTGGTTCTTGGGTCACCCGAATCTTGATCCATCATCATACGTAGGTAGTACGTTGTACTGTACTGTATCATATCGCCTCCCCGGGTTCCAAGGGCATCTGGGGTACATCGTACAGTGACATGTCGAAAAGAGGGCAGTCCGCAAGTAACGTCATCGATGCAGATCCTGGAAACATCCGGGTCTGGGCCAATTTACCATGTTTTTACCATATCGAATTCCAGTGACAACGAGGAACAACCGTCGAGGTCGTCCTACAAAAAGTACCAGCCCTACGGGTGCTACGAAAACGAAGACATGGTAAAAGATATATGACGAGTGACCCCGCCGCCAGCGACAGCAAGACTATGGATGTACTCCGTATACTGCTCGATTATAATGCATAATTTCATACCGCAAGCTTGCGCGGGAAAAGAAGCGAAGAGAGAAAAAAAATGAAAGAGAAATGAAATGTGGACATGCGTATGCTTGGATGCAAGAAAACGTCGTGCGCCTGGCCTGATAACGACAGCACGATGGAGACATGATGGATAGCGATGCATGTGAATACAACGAAACGAGGGAAAAAAAGGAGGGGTGACGGGATGAAGCACATAGGACCGTGGATAAGAGGCGCTTTAACACGACGGCAAATGCGCGAGCATTGACGGATAAAGAAAACAGAAAGACAAGAACGATCCAAAAGAAAGAGAGATGCCCTGCTAAAACGCACCTCCGTCCCAACTGGCCCGCTTGCGCTTGTTGTCATTCACTTTACGCAGCTGTAGGTCTTGCGGAGAGACAAAGCTCATACCCCGTTGATGTGGTTGGCGCGTTGCTGAACCTGTGCTCACACCCATTTCCTGAGCCGCCTCCACGAGCAACGCCTGTGCTGTCTGGAGTGCCTGGTTCACTGAAGAGTACGGCGCCGTTGGTGGCGCAGACCTCAGTGAAGTATTTGAGCGCGCCAAATCAAGTGCTTGTCCCTGCCTTGAGGCATCTGTGGCGCCAGAACTCGTGTCGTGGTGACCGTCCGCAGAATGGCTGCCGCTATAATAGTGCAAGTCCAAAAAGGGCAGATTGTGGAAATCGCTCGATGAGGATGGCTTCCACAGATCGGGGACATCTGTGGCATGCAATGCGGCAGACTCCGAAGTGTGATGATGCACTGCGTCGAAAAAAGGCAGCGAGCGCGTGGTTGTAATGACAGGTTGTGAGTGCGTCTGAACCTGTGTCGAACGTGTCACGGTGGAGCGCGGCTCAGACGGCGGCACAGATATAGATCGGCCATGAGATGAAGATGAGTGAACATGCGACAGAGGACGCATGGGGCGAGATGTTGTGAGTGGCGTCGCGGGCGGCGTCGAGTGTGCCAGATCGACCATGTCCTCCATATTGTGCGGGGCGATGGCGAATAGCTCGAGCGTAGACGCGATATTCAGAGACGTCTCCGTGTCATCTTTCTGAGTGCCAATTTCGCCGGTGGTGGCGGAAGCGGGGACTTCAGCCTGATCGTTGAGCGTAATCGACGCCAGCTCGATTTCGTCAATACCAGGGAGTGCGGGCGTATGTATCTGCATGGGGTGCATGGCAGAGGATGGCTGCACTCCTGAGAGCCCGAGACCAGGTGTTCCAAAGCCAAAACCAGGCCCATAGTACGACTGCTGCGGTTGGTGGGTGCGTGCACCAAAGATAAGGTCACCCGCGTAGTTCGAGTGGTGGGTGAAGCCCCTGAAGGTGCTGGTGGGGAACATCTCAGGGTCCGAAAAGGTGGAGTGCGTATCTCCAACGCCTGCCTCAGAAGCAAAGTCGTGAAGTGTGGTCGGAAATAAATCGTACCGATCCATGACGCCATGATCAAGGCGGTGAAAGGAAAAGGGGGATGATGGTGCTGGGGAGAGGCCGTCGGCAAAAGAGGAGCCGCTGCTGGAAAAGGTGGAGGTGTCGAGCCGGGGATTGGCAGAAAACCAGTCCTGCGCACCCCAAGGGGACTTTCCGATTGTGGGCATGCGACGCATGAAGGGAGACTGATTGAAAGGGTAGTCAGAGGAGGATATATGGGATGACGTTGGAGAGCCGGCGTTGGCTGACCAGCTGCTAGAGTGTATCGGTGTTTCGATGCTGGACCAAGTGCCCTGCGACTGGGAGGAGTCGGTGAGCTCGGAGAGAGAGTGCGACGCGCTAGGCATGAAATCGGGGATGGAGAGAGGTTCGGATAGAGGGTCGATGGTCTCCATGTCCATCTCTGCGAATGGCTCGGCAGAGGACGGTGGATCGTCTTGTGGGGACGTCTCTGTCGTGATGGGAGGGCACTTGAAGAGCCTGCGGGTGGACTCTTCTTCACCGGCGGAGCTGTCCTCGTCTTCTGAGCAGGTAGTGCTCTCTGGTACGCTCTTTGTGCCGCCCCTGAGTAATCTGGAGGCACGCTTCTGGCGAGTGGGACCGATGTGAGATGTTGTGCAAGGGAGCTGATCGTCTGTTGCTGCACGGATGGGGAGATGGACACCGCCCTCTCTCTTCTTCTTTGGGGTGTTGCGTGGTTTGTAGCCCGCAGCCTGATAGAGTTCAGGGAAGGCGTTGCGGAAGCGGTCGCGGAGGTCGGTGGAGCGGCGGTTCTGCTCCTGGAAGATGGGGTCCTTGACGATGGTGGCCCATACGGTGCCGTGCTTCTCGTAGCCGGCTTTGAGGGCGCGGTCCTCCTCCTCGGTGAAGGGGCGACGCTTCTTGGAGCGGGTCTTTTCAAAGATGGAGCGGCCGTCTGGGAGAGTGGAGCGGATCTTGCTGGAGAGATGGGTCTTTGCGTTGGGATAGTGCTCCTTGTACGCGTCGGGGAAGTAGGTGCGGAACCTGAAGGGGGGGGTGAGTGAACGAGTGAGCGGAGAGGGGGGGGGCAGAGACGTACCGGTCCTTGAGGTCGACCGGGGAACGATTGTCAAACCTGAGCTTGGGGTCTTTGAGGATGGCTTTCCAGTTGCCGACGCCCCACTGTAGCAGCGGCGAGGGGTGAGTGGTGAGCGGTGGTGAAGTGTTGTGTACGTACCGTGTTGCAGCCGTCGACGAGCATCTGTGTTTCTTCTTCGGACCACTTTTTGCGCTGTTTCTTGTGTACGACGAAGCCGTCCTGTGTGGCCTCGTCCGCGATCCTGCGAATCTTACCCCTGCGTTCTGGCATGGTGTCGGGGATGCTGGTGTCGTCGCGGAATGACCAGGCGGGTACGAGACGGGGTGAGGAAGGGGAAGCGAGGGAGACGCGACGGTGCTTGAGTGGGGACGATGAGGAGGAGGGGGAGGGGGAGGAGGGGGAGTCGGACATGGCAAGATAATCAAGGGAACCAAGTTGTACGTGGTGGATATGTTTTATTTTATTTTATGAAGACACTGCCACAACTGCTGCTTCGTGTCTACGCCGTGCCCGACACTTGTGGCGCTATCCGTTGCTCAACCCGTCCAAGCCGTTCTATCCACACATCAAGCCGTCCTGCCAGCTCCCCAATTTGCCCCCGTGACAGCACACGCGGCTGCACCCACGTTATGTGTGCTTTTTCATCCACCTGGTCCAGTGTACCTCGTATCAACTTGAGGCTGCACGCGCCTTGATTATCAGTGCCACGCCCCCTTGCATATCCCCCATTTGTGCTCACCTCAGTGCCTTCATGATCAAATGTTCGACCTCATCTATCGCCAGTCGCGTCTCCTCGGCGATCGTCTGGAACGTCATCGTCCTGTCATTCGCACTCCGTTTGAACACTGACTCTATAAGCGCCATGAGACAGATCTTCTGTCGAAGAAACGGGTAGTTTTGTTCCAGAATCGGCTGCAATCCGATTTCAGCTTCTCCCGTTTCGTACGGCTCTCCGCACCCATCACGCACCTCCTGCGGAAACAGTGGTGCGAGTGCTTCGAATTTGCCAATGTTTCCCTCGTTGAATGTAAACAACAGCTTCTTAATCCAATCGTGCTGCGTGTTGTCCAGCGCATCCAGTATCGGATGCATCAGCTAGCACAGATGAGGTCACGGTCAGCATTTGTCCGCCTCGCACACTTTATAAAAAACAAAAAACAAAAGCAAAAAAAAAAAAAAAAAAAACCGGTCGTTTTCAAATCGCGACAACGACCTACCAGTTCCCCAAAGTTGTAGATGCTTTCGCCGAGAAATGCCGAAATGCCAAGGTCGTGCGCGCGCAACAAACGTTCCTCTGACGTGAGGTCCGTCCCCACATCAACACATGCCAAATACAGCAACGAATGCTTGTAATACGGGGCATATTCTGCTTTCGCCTACAATCTCGATTGCGTCAGCGTTGTAATCCACTGGAACCTTCTCGATGGTCCGCGTCACCTTGTAGTAGTCCGCAGCCACGCGATAGTAGGATGCATTCACAGCATTGTCCACGTCCTCGAGTTGATCGAGCGTCTTCCAAGCCGTGTCCATGTCCTTCTTTGTACCTTCTAGATCGCTATACACTAGTTTCGCGTGTGCGATGTTGGCCAACAACAGCACATGAGCCTCTTTGGACTTGTCAACGTCGATTCGCGAGAGCAGTGCGCTCAGAAACCCGAGCTGTGCTTGCGGATCTTGGCCAAGGAATGACTTTTGATAAAAATGTACCGACGGGGAATGGAACGCACTCGTGATCTCCCTCGATACCCGGGTTCCCATCTCCACGAGGTTCTGCTGGTTCAATTTGGACTCAAAGTCTCTCACGAATTGCTGGAAAACGACTACGCGGCACGGCTTTGAAAGGGGGTGATCAAAGAACTCGAACAGCTTGAGTGTGAGCTGGTGCCACAATCTGCCAATCGGAATGAGTGCTGTCAATGATGGTCAATGTGCGTGCATTACTTGCGTGTATAGAGGTTCTGGAATGCCTCGAAAAAGGGGTGGAGATCCGGTGGTGTGGATGAGAGCGCCTTTGCGATAAAGTCGTCGAGGACGAGCTTGGGTGGGGGCGCAGAAAAGTCTGGAATGGCTGGTGGCATTGTGACAGGTTGAGTGTTGCTGTTGGGGGTGATGAAACGATGATCTGTGGGTTGTGAGGAGGGACTGACCGCGACGCGTGTGCGTTACGCCAGCGTAGGCTCGTAGTAAGCGTGGTAGTGATTGTTTGACCGTATTTTGCAATGGCTTTGAGAAATAACAAGACCAAACTGACGCTCTTCCATCCCAACAGGAAACGGCGCGTCGAGGGTCTGTCAGACATGGCGAAAGAAGCGGTTCACTGCGCGCAGGAATAAAAACCCTGAAAGCACTTTGCCCGTGTTCGCCATTCTGGACAACTTTGGCACCCTGATTGGCACTGACATCACATGACTCAGATCCTTTGGATGGCTGACAAAGCAGAGACGAGTACGTTCGTGCCTCGAGGACAACACAAATATAAAGTATATGAATATGCGAGGCAAGTATTTCCTCCTCCCTCTCTCATGGACCCAAAAATACCGGTGTGCAATCTCTTGCTTCACCCGTTATAAACTCATTGCCATGTCTAGCCGTCGATCTCCCAGCTCTTCCACACAAACTTGATTCCGTCGCCAATGGACGCACACCACATCCATCGGTTATTGACAGACCGCAAGACCCAATTAGCCGCCTTTGCAGACGACATCGAACGTGCCCGCGCAGAGCTACACCGTCTCGAACGGCAGCGTGACCAAGTCAAAGACGTCGTTCACGAGCTCGAGGCGCTCATGTCTCCCGTTCGTCGCATACCCACAGACATCATGGCAAAGATATTTGAACACTGTATCTGGCACGATGTCACCCCGAGAGCTGACCCTCGGATGGCACCATTATTACTCGCCCAGGTCTGCCGTTCTTGGCGATATCTCCTCTTCTCCCTTCCGTGCCTATGGACCTCATTGCAACTCGATTTACCATCCAACACCAAAGGTTGGGAAACACTCATACAATCCAAGGGCCTTTCGATGCACCTGTGGTTCTCCCGTTCGAAAGCACTCCCAGTATCCCTCTTTCTCAATCACGCCAAAGGGTGTCTCATTCCATGGCATGCGCTCATGCATCTCGATAAAGAGATCCTCACCCTCAGTAGCCTATTGAAAAATCTCTCCCTGCATTTTTCACCTCGCTCTCTCAGCTGCCTGTTGACATTCACTCAGAGTCCCCTACCATACCTCCAACACTTGGAGCTGCAAAACTCCAACTCACTTCCTACAAGCGAGAATCCACCCCCAATTGTATTGCATTCTGCACCCAATCTCAAGAGCTTGAGTCTCTCTTTGTGTAGCCTCGACCTCCGCGAATTCCAGATTCCTTGGGCTCAGCTTCAGCATCTAAACCTTGAGTATGACGCAAGCTCCTTTTGGAACCCCGTCCATAGCGACTACCTCCAAACCCTTGCTCTCTGTCCCAATCTGACTACACTCTGCCTCGGTATTGGTGCTCCGATCAATGACGTTGATCCCACACACATCAAGCCTGTGACCCTTGCCCACGTCCACACGTTCAAATCCAGCATCTATATTCAAACGCCATACCTCGTCCACTTTTTCGATGCTCTCCACATGCCCCAACTCCGACATTTTCTCATCAAAAACGTCAGTCTCGCGCTAGGCAACTTTGCCGGACAGACAGAGTGTCTGCCCTTTTTAGCGCGCTGTGGGGATACGCTCGAGGGCGTGTGTTTCAGCCGCGTCGACATGGCTGATCCTGTCGTGCTGTCGTGTCTGGCACAGCTCTATCGTTTGAAGACCATGACCTTCCTTCCGGGCATTCTTCGACTCAACCATGGGCTCATCACCGCGCTGACGCCCGACGGTGAGGGCGAGGCTATCTGTCCGGCGCTCGAGGTGCTCCATTTGAGATGCTCCTCGATTGTTCCTGTCGATGCCATCACGCGTCTCGTGGCCTCGCGGTGCCGGACGGAGCCCAAACTCAAGCAGTTTTCGTTGCAATTTGCGTCGTTTGAGTATGGGTTGGATACCCGAGATGACAAGATCGAGCAGGTGCGAGCGCAGTTGAAAGAGTACGTCGAGGACGGGCTGGAACTCGTCTTGACCAAGTCGAGTAGCTCCGCGTGATATCGACAAGGTTCCCAGGTTGCGTCTTTCAATCTGCTGTATTTTACCTCTTTTTCTTGAGACGATTCTCACAAATGTGTGAGTAGGTAGGGTTCATGAAAATTATATATTGTTGCTCGAGTTTCGTCCGTCGAGCACAACGGGATGACAATCGTGAAATTATTCCTGGTCCTTGCATCAGTGTTTGCTCAACAACATGCATTCACAGCTCCCAACGCAGCGCCCCCCACGGAGCAACTACGCGAAAAGCGCGGTTTCGAGTACGTCGTACTCTCCTTCGCCGCGCTCGTCAAGGTGTGTATCCAGCTCACCGTCCCAGTCGCCGACACCAACGCCACGCGCGCAGATTCTCTCGTGGATCTGGGCCACATTCGAAATCACAGTTCTCCTTGCCCTGAGCGACTACTGCCCCCTCCAGCCTCGCCGATCCCATCCTCCGCGTCTTCCCTACCTCCAACCCAAACACGCTCACCGCGCTCACGCCCACCTTTCTTGCGGGGACGTTTCTCATGCTCACAGGCGGCCTCTTGCGTGCCCACTGCTTCCACGCGCTCGGTCCCCGGTTCACGTTTGAGCTGTCCATCCGTCCTGCACATACGCTCATGACAACGGGCGTGTATGGGGTCGTGCGACACCCGAGTTACACGGCGGTCGTGATGCTCTCGGTGGGTTGGGTGATCTGCTTGCTCGATCTACGTGCCTGGGCCGTCGACGCGTGCACGACCCACTGGGCCTCCGACGGCGAAGCGGTTGTGTCGGGTGCGTTGGTGTGTGCGTGGGCTACGTCGCTGGGCTCGATTTACGCGGTGGTGAGCAAGCGGATGGACAAGGAGGACGCGATGCTGGAAAAGAAGAGTGGCGGACGTGGACGAGGAGGGTGCCGTATCGATTGGTTCCAGGTGTAATTTGAACCTCGTATGTAGTATCAACATGTGCAAACAAATATTAGATCCTTGTTATCATGTTCAAACACACAGTCAAAATCAGTCCTTTCGAGGTCAGACAGTCAAACCAGTGCGTAAATCCGGAATTGTCGTACGACATGTCAGGCTCATGGAAACCAAGCACATCTCTTTGAACAATGGCGATTGCGAAACTATTGCTCGTCCTCGTCTCGTTTTGCGCTCATCAGTATGCAGCCACACCTCCCAACGCACGTCCCCCCGCAGAGCAACTACGCGAACAACACGGTTTAGAGCATGCAATTCCCCATGCTTCCGCGGTCGGCAAGGTACGTATCCAAGGTGCCATCTGCTACGAGACCAACGCCGACCACAACTCCCAGATCATCTCATTGATCTGGGCCACATTCGAAATCACCGTCCTCTTCGCCCTGAGCGAGTTTTGTTCCCCCAGCCTCGCCCATTCCCTCCTCCACCTCCTCCGTGTCCCCGTCGCGGTCACCTCCAACCCAACCACGTTCACCGCACTCACACCCACCTTTCTCGCCGGGACGTGCCTCATGCTCGCAGGCGGCCTCCTGCGCGCCCACTGCTTCCACACGCTCGGCTCCCGATTCACATTTGAGCTCTCCATCCGCCCCGCACACACCCTCGTCACTACAGGCGTATACGGGGTCGTCCGACACCCGAGCTACGCCGGCGGTGCGCTCATCGCGGTAGGCTGGCTTTTTTGCCTGATCGATCTGTACCCCTGGCTCGCCGACGCATGTGTGTCCTACTTGCCGATCTGGATCTGGGTGTCCCTGGCTGGCGATGGGAACGCCAGCACCATCCCGTGCCATGCGATGGTGACGAGCACGTTTGCGTGCCTGTGGGCGGCACTGTTTGGGTTATTGTACACGGGGATGCGCACGCGGATGGACAAGGAGGACGCGATGCTGGAAAAGAACTTTGGAGAAGAGTGGCGCAAGTGGGTAAAGAAGGTACCGTATCGGTTGGTTCCAGGTGTATATTAGAGGGGGTGGTGCTTGATCCCCCGAGGCGTCACATTGGCAATGATCCGTTGCCTACCAGATGTGAGATCCTACCACCTTCCTGGTAAGAAGTCAACGAAAACTTTGCCAGACCTTGGAAATTTCAACCCCACCCCATGCGTAAATCAAAACAAGATTGATTCCAGTACAATATCGCTGTCAAAGATGCTACACTGTCTATGCCCCAAAGTATACATACATAACAATAGTGATACGATGGTTCGGAGGTTTCACAATCGAGAAGGGTGGGGGTATCCCACCGAGCAAGAACAAAAAAGAGCGAGAGAGGGAGATTCGCTAACAATACACTAATGACCGGAGATGACCAGAGGACACATTGAAAGGAGAGGCGATGGGGATTTGGAAAAAAGAAAAGGAAACTGTCGATTTTTTTGCTGGGAGTGTGCAGGCGTCGAACGCCGCTTAGACAGCGCGGGGCGTGCCAGGCGCGTATTGAGGCGGCGCGCCCATATCGAGCGTTGCCTCGGGGAGCGTAGGCAACGTCAAGTCCACGGGAGACCTGGGCAGCGACTCCTTCGACATCGATCCCGACGTCGTCGCCGTAGGCGAGTACGGCGACTCGCACTTCTTCACGTCCGCCAACGCACCCCCAACATCCGGCAACGACATGCGCGACGAAAACGACGCGAACGAATTCCGCTTCTTCTCCATTTGTTGCGTGATGTAGACGGGCATGGTGGCAGAGCGGCTGTTGTACGACATGTCTGGGTCGGTGCTGTGAGGGGGAAAACAAAATATCCGTGAGATGGCTCAAAGTGAGTATATATAAATTCAGCGTGACGTACCCATTGGCAGTCCATGTTCCGGTGGAGGAGATGCTTCCAGTGGAGAGACCCACCCGCTTCGCGACTGACTCGTACGCAAGGCGATAATTCCTCCTCGCTTCGTCCGCGAAACCGAAAAAGGCAAAGAAAACAACTGCGCAGATGATGAGGAAGTACCGGGACATTTCAACGGTGGCCGTCGAGACTGTGGTCGCTTGCCACACGGCGACAGGGTATTGGTAGACCGTGGAGAAGTCGGCATGCGCACTGGCCCAGTTCACGTATGGCTGCACTGGGTTCCCAACCAAGTCGAGATACATGTTGATGCATCCCAGAGGAATCGTAAAGATAAATTCAACGCCAGCAAGACCCATCAGGCGGAAATACCGGCTAGAACTCAGGTTCCTGTTGGTAGAAAGGAATTCCTTAAATTGAGCTCTTCGGGCGGCCAGTTCACGGATGGACCGGACTGTAAAATGAGGTTAGAGCGCCAGCATAAGACATTTGAGCAGAAGCATACTGGAATAGGATGCTGATACCAAACCAATAACGATGGGCCAGATTTGGACGAGCGGGTACGACGCGGCAGTGTTCAGAGTGAACGGGAAACAGCCGACCTGTTCAAAAATAACAAAACGATGGGACTGAACGATGGGATCTGATGGCGAGTGAGCAGCGATCGACTTTATCCGTTCTGTGGCACTCACGGAGACACAACTCGAGAAAGGGAATTCCGAGACCGATGGCTAGATCGATCATGATATCGCGTCGCTTCTCCGCACGCGTCTTCGTTACTGATTGAACAGAGGCAATTTGGTACAGGCGACGGTTGATACAGAGGGAGGCTGCAGGGATGGCGACCGAGCTTGCGATCATGAATTGGGTGGCTGCACGGCCGCGATGAGCTCGGAGAGTAATTTTTAAAAAGGCGGAAACACATACAAATGTCACACCAGACCGGCGCCTTGTTGATGGTGTCCGAATTCCAAACGACGGAATTGATGAATTGGTTCAAACACGCCAAGCCAGTCCAGATCATGTACAGGCAAGTACCCGTGTTCCAGGCTGATAGCAGGTCAGACCGCGCATGATGTTTGATCAAGATAAATTTACCTTCAAGATGCCAAGGGAGGGGGATCATGCACATCAAGAAGCCAATAAAGGCAAGAGTGGAGAAAATCCAGTTGGGAGGAGCGGCCATCTCAACGCAGTTGTAGATGATTCAAAGGCTGACCGGACGACGGGAGGAGGGGCAAAGGACAGCTATGGACCGATAACCATGGGAGGTTCTAATAAATGTATGACATGCCTTGTAGACGGATTTGGATGTCCCCTTGTTTCGCATCACTGGGCCAACTTTCGAGCTGTTGGAGATATTCCCATTTCGACGCACAAACCGACACCCAAATGAGGAAGTGCGTTTATATCTCGAAATAGAAAAGTGGCCTGTGGCGCCCACATGTTGCCTCAAATGCGGTATTGAGCACATGGAGAATGAAAACTAACCTTTGCCGGACCAAGCAGATAGATATCTCAGGAATGGAGCATCGATAGTTGAGCGGCTCGAAGGACGATACAGCCAGCTCATGGCGATAGAAGAGTGACAGGCTGCAAGCCGACGGACGGGGGAAACTCCCAACGTCGCAATGCTACCTTGTTCAGCAAACAATCGCACCAAGTGGGCAAAGTTGAAGGAATCCGTGCAACATGCTTACGGCGCTGTTATAGAATACAAGGCGTCACTATGTCGGGTGAGAGCGCGCCCAAGGACAAAGACAACTCTTGAGTCTTTGTCATCGTAGGGCCACCTCGAGCGACTAGAAACTTTGAAGGCGTGGTCATTCAGACGATGGTGGGGGTACAGAGTCAAGCTTGAACACGTTGCCGGCTGTCCATCCATGAGGTCAGACGTGAGACATTTAGCACAGCGGCAGTTGCCGTGACACCTCTTCGTATCGAAGAAAACAGAATACACCACCACCTTGCTTGCAAGGCCAACTCATCCTACCTATGCTACAGAATCAGCGATAATCTACACGAAAAGGGCAGGGCTACAAAGAGAAACAAAAGGAGCGAAACAAATTAGAAAACAAGCATTGATCACCGTGTTTCTCTTCGGACCACAGTCACATAGATCCCCTGACGCTTCTCTAACCCGCTCCAAAAGTCGGCGGGCCAAGACCGAGCATGCACCGCGGATTTGGGCAAGGGCACATCCACCGGCACATCGAACCAACGCTCTCCATCCCGCTTGGGAACATACCCCACGCTCACTGGCAACGGACGACGGGGTAGACGTACGGGAATCGTCGCATCGGGACCAAAAACAGGCCGACTCGGATCAACGTTGGACACGAGCGAGTTGTGCGACGAGGCGATCGCAGAAGAGCGAGACGGTGACTCGAAGGGCAGCATGGCTGGGTCAAAAGGAGAGATCACAACTTCGTCCTCCGGCGAAGAGAAACGTGATAGACTGGGTATCGGCGGGAGAGGCTTGTCCATCGAAGGATCGTATGGCGCGAGCGTGCTGGCGGGCTGAATGAATGACAAGTCGACCACCGTGATTGGAAGAATTGATACAGAAATGCTGACAAACACGTCAGCAAAGCCAGGTCCCCGTCGATAATATTCTGCAGCCGTACCTCATCGCAATCCCTTTTCCAAACAAAATTACAGCCAGATTCGACCTCGTCAATGATCGCAGAAACGAACAGATCAGCTCCCACCCATTGCGCACGACTTCCATCCTGCAGGCGAACAGCCCAAAAAACACGACCGACTGGACCACAGTCACCGACCATTCGATCTCGAGCACAGTCCGAATGTTGTCGATCATCGCTTCGGGGCCCCATACAAGAACTTCGCTTAGATGTCTCGGCATATACCCTATGGGGGCCAACCCTGGAGACAGTGTACCCCACATGACGACGCAGATCAAGATAGCAGAGAATACCGCTTCCAGGACCGCCATCCCGACGAGCCGCAGATACCAGTTACGCGTAAGAGAGGCGATCGAGCCCCTCTTTCCATATAGCTGGACGCCATGGACAAGGACATGATGCAAAGCAATCACTGGGATGGTGTATAGGTGCAAATACAAGACTCGAGAAAGAAAACTGGGACGCACCTGCGTAAACGATCGTCGCAACTGTCAGCAAAAGTGGGGGGATTATAACAAGAAAGATGGTAGCGACGGTAGGATAAGTAGCGGGTCGACAGCCATAACCATAAAATAGATCGAATCGACGAGGTTGAATGATCAAGTCTGCCCAACACGCCGACACTTGTTTGAGTGCAAGTACGGGAAAGGTTTGGAGCGAACGCACGCAGAGCAATATATATGACTGGTATCCCAAAGGTCATCAAACACTCGACCAAGATTCGTCGTCGTTTGGCTTGAGGTGTGGAGTTTTGATTCGAAGAAGCCAGACGTTCCAGATGGAAACAGATGGACAGGCACGCTGTGGGCAGCGCAATACGCGAACCGGTAATAAAAACGGTCCCTTTGCAGAGTCCAGTTCGGTCAGAACAAGTGATCGGTGGTAAGAGACGAGATACAACTCACCAATGTCACACCATGCTACAGCTTTAATGTCAGTATTCTCAGCCCAGACCAAGGCATCAACTGCGTATATTAAATTCGTAACTGAAAGCCATACGCCAATGACCACAGCAGCAATGTTGCGAGCACGGAGATACCAGATCAGCGGCACAAGCGTCAATGCAGCGGAAATAAGAGACAGGACGGGGGTTTCAGAATACATCGCAACAATACAGGGCCACTGAGAGAAAACGAAGGGAGCAGCCTCCCTCGCACCGGGAGGTTATACTTGAGCTTGAATCCCTATCCCCTCCTGCGCAGCGGGGTTCAACTCGACTCCGGAATACAACAGCGTTGTGAGATTATCAATCTTTTCTGGTCCGACAAACTCACTTCTCGAAAAGAGTACAAGAACAAACGGCATCTTCCCCGAAAGCCTCGAAAACGCTATAGTCCGAGGGACAGGAGTAAGCCCAAGAATGGCATGTATGAAAGTAATCACCTGATATGGTAGGTAGAATCTATCCTATAAACTCCCAAATTATCCACCCCAAAGCCTGCAAGGGATTACTGATACATTCATGAATGAATACGATAACAGTCCTGCAAAGATACAGTGAAAGGGTGGACAAGGAGGTCCAAGAGCGTGCATGCCGTAAATGCGTTTTTACGAAGAATCGGTCTGGAATATGTAGCTGGGAAACTAGGAGACTTAAGTATGCGCGCGGGAAGAAAACATTTGCCCTGCGAGAATATAGGCGAATATGCAGCGGAGCGGGAGCGTCGCAAGATTGCAGATACGTAAAGCAAGACCAAGACCAGGGAAGGGGAAGTAACGGGAAGGCTGAACGGAAGACTTGGGCTGGAACGTAGCAACCTCAGGTATAGTCTCGAGTTTTATTGAACTGCGGGTACGAGGCATCTTTGGCGAGCAACGAGGGGAGCGGGAAATGCTACCCCGCCAACGAACCACGACCCAAGTAGGAAGGATCGGAGACAATTGCTCGACCAATGATGAGGCAAACATGGAAATTTGGGTCATCATTCTGTAGAGAGCGGGCCTGTCGGCACGGATTTCCATCCGTTCTAAAAGGGTCTCGAGGTTCTGTTCCAGTTTTACCAACCTTCCCTCTAAGAGTACCTTTGAAACCTCTGCCTTTTTATCCTGCCTACGGGTTGCTATCTCCATCATCCCAACTGCGTCCTCCACGTGGTCGTAAATGTCTGAGTTGAAAGATTTGGATTGTTCCCGCAAAGACTGGAGCTCTGCTTCGAGCTGTACGACCCTATCTATTAGGGTGTCCATTTTCTGAAACTCGGATGGAGGATAGTGGACGATGGTATGCAAATCTAAGGTTCGTTGGCGAAGACGTTGAATGGCATGCTTCCACGGACGCATTCCGGTTGACAGCACAAAAAGCGATAAACTGAACCATGAAACAGTCGATGGACCCGAAAAGGAAATTACGACGGTGCGGAGGAGCGTAGCGCCAAGGAAAGGCGAGAGGATGGACAAGGTGAGATAAAATATTTCGAGAGCGTGCAGCTCGGACTGAGCGGCACGATGATACCGGTCTGCAGTGGAAGTGTAATCATGAGGTAGAGTATGGAGTGGGCGACGCGGTCTTGATGCCAGGTAGAGGCTCCAGGGTACTGAGAATACGTCATTCCCCACAAAGGAAGAGAAAAGAGACGACGGACCTTCGATAATTTGGTGGAGATAAAAGACGATGAGAAAAATAAGGAGGATGTTTTTGACATGATCACTTCCGGTGAGCCAGTTGACGACGGGAGAGAGCAGGGCGAGGACGACGGAGTGGTCGAATTCATACCAGGCATGTTCCTTGTCGTTATCGGACAAGTCTGGGTCATCCGGGGGGGCTTTTAGATCACTCGTAAACTGGGTCGTGGATGGTGGTGGGAGGGTGGATCCAGAAGGAGAAGGGCTATCTAAAGCAGCGACAGGAGAGTCGGTGTCTGAGGAGTGATAATGGTCAGAAGGCGCGTCTCGTGCTGGCTGGTGACCGTCGGTATAGTACTCGGAGTCGCTTACGGAGGGAGATTTGAGGTCGCTGCGTCGCCTCCGTCGCATGATGGAGCAAAAGAAAGAGGGCGAAGGGGGTTTCGAGTATTTCTACGAGTCGGAGTTTGAAGAGTAGCGCATGTGTTTACATTCGTTTGCAATTGAAGAGAGATGATGGACGAGCACACCAATTTAATGATCGTGCGACTATTCGGTAAAGCAGCGGTACGCCGGGATCCATATCTTTCATCTTGCCTAGTAACGTTATCCTTTCATGGCTGCTGAACCTTACTAGCGAGCCTCTCATTGGCTGATGCCGGCCAGCACCTAAAAAGTGGTCTTACGCTAACCTTGTGCGCAGAGTTTTCGGATTGGTGATGCCACTTGATTCCACTGACAATTCAACATGACCACTCTCGAGGAAGAGCGGCAGAGTAAAAGGTCGGTTTTATATCTTCTTCCGTCCCGCCCGATATTCGTGGCTGTGCAGCATGAAAGAAAGGATGCCTTCGCAAGTTTCCGCCTTTGTTTGTGCGCACACACCGTCAAACCAATAAAGCTGGCATATCCCTTCTTCTCCAGTCTCTCCGAGGTTTCTTTTCCTCGTCCATACCCTCGCAATGGATCCCACTTATCCCCTTTTCCCCGTTTTTGCTTTCTTTGCTTTCTTTCTTATTCTCACCCCGCTTCCATGGCATGTTCAAGCCTGGAATGTCGGCACTTGCGCCTACATCATCTGGGCGTCGGTGGCTTGCCTCTTTGAATTTATCAACTCTCTCGTTTGGAGGAATAGCACCTTGAACCTGGCTCCCGTTTGGTGTGACATCTGTACGTCTATTCAATCACTCGTTCAGCTGTCCCTCATCCCTTTTCAGCTTCAAAGTTTCTTCTCGGTGCAGGCGTAGGCATTCCTGCAGCCGGACTTTGCATCAGCAGACGCCTGTATACTATTTCTGCCATCAAGTCGACTGTCGTGACCCTTCAGGATGTGCGTCCTGTTTACCATCCCTCATCAAATATATTCATCCTCGACCCAGAAACGTCGAGCTGTCATTATCGACTCATGTATTGCTGTCGGAATCCCAATTCTCGTCATGACGCTACGTGAGTTCTTTCATACTCGCTACAATGCGCCTTCGTTCATTGTTGTCCTGTAGACTACGTCGTACAAGGTGCGTATAAAATAACAACTGGTGTCCTCTCCTGACATTTCAAACAGGTCATCGCTTTGACATCCTCGAAGATGTTGGCTGTTATGCAGACATTTACTCCACGCTTTTGGCTTACCCTCTCGTCTTCATGTGGCCCACTCTCCTGGGTTGCGTCTCATTTGTTTTCTCGGGTAAGTCTCCAATGCGTGACGCACTACAGCTTACTTAGCAAATCGTTAGCGTTGACGTTGCGTGCATTTTACAAGCGCCGACTCGAGTTCTCTCAGTTTCTCTCAACCCACAGCTCATTGAGCATGAGTCGATACATCCGTTTAATGATGCTGGCTATCTCAGAAATGATATGCACGATCCCCATCAGCATATACAGCTTCTACATCTCCAGTGCTGGTGTACCGCTTCAGCCTTGGATATCCTGGGCCGACACCCATTACGGCTTCTCGTATGTCGGACAAATCCCCGCTGCAGAATGGATGGGCGATCCCAATTATCGCATCGCGGTCGAGCTGACACGTTGGTTGTTCCCCGCTTCTGCGCTCTGGTTCTTTTTGTTATTTGGCTTCGGGACTGAGGCTCGCAAAAATTACCGTATCGCCTTCTTGCGTGCCGCCAGGTTCTTTGGCTACAAACCTGCGTCTGAAGCACCCTTGATGACACCACAGTATGTAATCCGTATCTCTTTTTTTCGCGTTCCGAAACTGTCTCCCCGTTAGGTGGAGGTCCAGTTTCAACAAAAAGATTTCTATTGGATCATTACCGGTATATGCATCCCCACACGTCAAAGACACCAAATCGAATATGACTTCTGCGGCGAGGTGCTTTGACATCGACGTTGAAAAAGCAGCTGGTTATTCCTCCCCGTCTCTTTCCAGTGATTCTCCACGAGATCAGCCGTCCCCCACGGTTACATACACCGGAGGTGATACTGAAGAAGGCGCAGATGTCGTATCAAATATCACTCCTTTTGCCGTCCGGCCCACGGAATACCACACCGTCCCAGCATACCATCGTCCTTTCAGCCTACCTAGCGTCTGCCCTGTTCCGCCCCGCGCGCTGCAAGAATCACGGTCGCTAGACAATGTTCGCATCACCGTGCAAACTCGGTACTCCACCGCCGGGTGATGCTATTCCTCGTTTCGTAACACTTCACGTTTTGTTTCTCTTTTTTTGCTTTCCGCATGCGTATGTACGCGAGGTCGCACAAAGATATTCACGTCGCAACGAACGTTTTATGGTTGGTGATCTTTTCACACAAATCTATGCCTCACCTTGATCAATCTTTCCATCTTCACGCACTCGTCTCCCGAGTCTTTTGGCGATCGTACCAAGAGCATACCTAGAAACATCCCGCATATCTACTCTCAATTCCTTGTACAAATTGCTTACTCACATGTAACTTTTGCGTGAAATGTACTTCTGTTCGATATTTCGTCTAGAAATGAAGAGACTTGGCCGTTTCGCTGGGCTTTGTGGTCTTGTCTTTGGCGCTCAAAGGCTAGGAGTTCGGAATCGCAGAATGAACGCGGGTAACTTGCAGCCCTGTGCCGCAATCGTGTACGGGATAGGTCCGACGTTTAGACGTTCCTCGATCACACAACGTAAACGCCAAGGATCGTGATCGTTCAAAAGCAATCAGATTAATGTCAGCGACGAGCCCACCGCCGGGCCGGACCCTAGCCCAACAATTCATCAAGGAAATCCTGCATCTCGCTCTTTGGATTCTTTTTCGTGGCACCTTCCACGGGCAAAGGTGGAGCCTCGACAATATCATTTTCTTCAAGGCTTAGCACGAACCCACCGAAGCGCGTGACATATGTACGGACCTTTTTTTCGTTCCTTGATAGCCATCGGCTTCGCCCTAAACGTGCTCGTCTTTACTCTAAACCGTTCCTTTAAATCTATCACACGACAAAGCGGACGGAGGGGGACAAGAAAAACCATCGACATCATCGACGCGTTCTTTTCGTCCATCATACAAGTAGACCCACGAACCTCGATTCGCTTCGGCCACAGCATTCTCGCGCCGCATCTCTTCGAGCGACGCGTCCCACTCGATCGTCTGTACGCGGCCCTTTTTCGGTCGCATAGCGGGCTGCCGCTGAGATGTGATATGTGCCAACGAACGGTCGATCTCCTCGTCATCTTCGTCATCCTCCTCGCCTCCTCCCTCCACCGAGAACGCCCCTGTCGTCAGATCCGCCAACCGCTGCTTTTCCAAAAACGCAGCGAGATCAACCTCGGGCTCCTGAATCTCCTCTCCTATTTTTCGTTATTTTCAAGACGCAGGAGTGAGTGACAAAGAAAGTTCACATCTTATGAGACTCGATGCGACCCACTACCGATCACGAAAAAACGAAAAACCCGACGCACCGTCTGAACCTAACTGGGGTTCCTCCTCCGCATAGCGATCGGCGTTAGAGACGAGCTCGCGCTTGGTGTACCGCTGTTGAATCGCCTCGGATTCTTCGGGGTCGAGTTCGGCAGGTTGTTCGTCCTCGAGGACGAGGCGCTTCGTGAACTCGGCGGGGCGTCCATAGGAGCGACCTCGTCCGCGCGCACGGAGATATTTACCGAGACCGCCTCTTGATTTTCCCCGGCCTCTGCCGCGGCCGCGAGGTTGGGTCTCGGAGGAAGTGGAAGGACTGGCATCCGCCATTGTGTGGTAGCGAGCGATCTTGATAACGTGTAACGCGGTGTAAGTGAGGCACGTGATGCGTACACGACAGTTCGGCCTTCGGATGAAAATTCAAAGAACGTGTAGTATGCAGTGTTTTTAAGACTGAGATGTACTAATGATACAGTATTCTGTGACGATAGTATGGATAGTATACAACTGAAAGATCACCGGAAAAGACCCTACCAATAGGACACCACATGGGAAAATGGGAAAAGAAAGAAAGAAAGAAGAAAGAAAGAAGAAAAACTCACATATAAGATATGAATCAGTCATCCGATGGAGCAAAACCCCGCTTAAGAATATCATAGACAAGGAAAAGGAATAAGCATATATGAATAAAAAGCCCAATGAAAATGATAACCATGGCGTTTTGAAGCTCGTCTTCGATGTACTTGCATGTGCGCCAAGGAAGAGATCGTGGTTGCTGACAGACTCGGACGGGCGCGGGTGGTGCCAGTGCCAGTGGTGGCATGGGACGAGCTCCATCGGGTGGACTGCTTGTGGGTGGTGCGAGGGATAGGGCACGCCTCGGCCACGATACGAGGGCTGGACCGTCGAACACGCGTTCCTGTTGCGCCCGAGTGTCTTCGCGCTGCTTATCGAGCCATCTGGACAGGCAATAGCTTGCATAGCCCGCACGATCGAACATGGCGATGCCAGATTCCATTTCATAGAATTCTGATTTTCGAATGCCTTTGGGCCGCGTGCCAACATGTTCGCCGCCTTCGAGAGCCTGAAGGTCGACGAGAAAGTCCGGGTGGTCTGAGAGACAGTCTTCGTAAATGGATGAAGCGTCTGTTTCAAGCGCGGGTTCCGGGGACTTTGTGTACGCGTCACAACTCTCCTGTAGTTGATTGAATGACGAGTATCGGAAGGGGGAAGGGGAGACATACACGGACAACGAGACAAGGGCGTGCAGGAGAAGAGCTGGAATCCCTTCTGCATCTTTCAAAGAAACCCTTGCGCGAGATTGTGATAGGTTTCTCGTCAAAGCGAACCTTTTTCTGGAGAGAAGGTCAGTTTCATGGCTACCTTTCAAACCGTGGTATCGAAGCACCTTGGGTGTAAGAGAAGACGTGCTCGAAGTATTATCGCAGAGAAGCGCGGTTTTCTTGGGTCGTTTGAATACGGTAAGAACACTGCGACCAGGGGCCAAGGTCCACAGCTGGAGCGAGGGACGAATGATGATGTCCAATGCCACCTTGACATCCTTCATGTCCATATGCCCCGCATTCCGAGCGAATCGAGAAAAACGCTGTACATGGAGCCGCCTGGAATGCGAATCAGGGTTGGGGAAGGCAGGTTTAGCACACATTGCGAAATGGGGGTAAGAGGGAGGCGGCGAGACCAAGTAAAAGGCAGTGGGATGCACCCTTGTAGGTGAAGTGAGTATTTAACTCACCGCTTTATCTCGGTGGACCACGGACATGCCAACACGGGTGCATTGTGGTCTAGAACGGGAACTTGACGCGGGAGATTAACTGGCCATGTGTGGACGGTGATTGCCGGTTTCAAGAGGCGTAGTGGTTTGCCAATGTCTCAGCTAACAACACCTTTTGATTCGCGGTGATTACATCTGCATCGAAAACAGAGGAGTCAACTCATACTCTACACTAGTGCACACCTCGTGTATCCAAAGACCCCTCTTTTATTAATCTGGACACCTGTATTATCAAAGCCATTGACTGCTCACATCAAGGCCCCAGCGAATAGCCAAACGTCGAGCTGATGTCGTGTGCCCACACCGTCAACTGCCACTCTAACAGACGTCAAAGCTAACACTCACCAATTCCCATTGTTCACCGAATGAAGTCAACCAAAAGGCTAGACTTTTTCGGCATTGTTTTGCCCCCGGTTGCCATCACGAAGCGCCGCCAAGGCCTCTGTTCTAAGCTTCTCCTCATCCCCTCTCGTCAGCTCTTTATGTTTGATCATAAAAAAGGCTACAATTGCTGCAATAGCAGTAAGACTCGCGTTAACGATGAACACCAGTTTGAAGCCTGTTGTGTAGCCATGCGAGAGCACATAACTGGCCGTCGAAGGCGTCAACCCCAATGAAGTAAGCCGAGATATTGGCGTGCTCGGTCCAAGAATGGCAGGATCATTAATGATGGCAGTAATCGCGGATGAGGAAAGCTTAAGCGAAGCGAGGACATCATTGAGGGAATTGTTACTGTAGTAGACAAAACTTTAGCTTCGCCATCGGGCTTTACAGCAGAAATGACCGACATCAATGTGGATCCGATGGCTAGAGCCAGTGTTCCTCCCATCAACCTAACGAACTGATTGTGGTCGAACACGCCCTCAGTGAATGATTTTAATCACACTGGGAGACAACTTACATTTCTCACGGCCGTTACCACAGACATATCCCGTCTCGGAACACTCGCTTGAGCCGCAACAGTAGTCGTTTGCAAGGTCTAGAAAACGCATGCCGATAAATGAGTTTATGAACATTCCACTCCAAACATTGCTGGAAGTCTTACTTGTCCAGCACCAAACCCCGAGAGTAACATATAAATCACGGGGAGCGCTTTCGCTGTGGATGCTGTGACCGTAGACAAGCAGCCACATCCCACGGCCCACGTGATGAATCCAACATAGATATTAGTCTAGTCGGCAGGATCGAAGATCATCGATTGCATCAGTCTTGTGAAGAGGACACGCCAACGCATCACATACCCGGTATTTGCCAGTCTTGCTCACGAGTAAGCCCTTTTAATGCGAGTGAGATGCTCAGCGAGGACAGTAATCTACATATATATTTGCATACCGTGGTCCAACTTGCGAGCGACTGGCTAAGAAGCACAGGAAGCAAGAATACTCCGGACTGGATCGGGGAATACCCCAGTGCGACCTGGCAAAACTGCGGGAGGTAGTACATCGCAGAGAAGAAAACGAAACCGCTGTGACAGCACCATCAGTATCAAAGGATTGCTAGTGGCAGCTACACCCATACTTGATAAACATGGTGATATAAACACCCGTTACAGTTACATATCTGAAGATGTACACTGACCACGCAAATCGCGGATTAGTCGAGCTTCATCAACCTACAAGACAGATCACTTACTGGGAACAATCGGCAAACGCGCGCCTTTCCATTCCCAAAGACAGAATAAGGCAACGACGAGGATCCCAGAGCACAACGACCCAAGAACGATGGGTGAATTCCAAGGGAACGTGACCCCACCCTGTCATTACTACGTTAATGATGATCGGCTTAGATGATCTGTATTCACGTACCCAAATGAGTGGCAAAAGAATCAGAACAGATCCAACGAGCGTTAAAGTAGCTCCAAGGTAATCTACTGCCAAAAGCTTACTGTGTAGTGTGAGGGCGAGCCTCGACGAGAGGTGATTTAAAACCCTACTTTTTCACGTTGCCTTCCACCGGCTTGAGTGGAAGGACAAAGATAATGACACAAATGGCAAACAGCGACATAGGAAGATTAACCCAGAAACACCACTATCCCATGGTAAGTCATATACGCCGAAGATGAAATCATGTACGTACTCTCCAAGATGCCTTCTGGGACAGTGCACCTCCGATGGGAGGTCCTATAGCATAGCCGAGAGCGATAGATCCAGAAATGATACCTTGATATTTACCCCTGAAAAAGATTTACTGGCGGAGAAAGTACAGAAAAGGGAAAAGAACATACCTGTCTCGAAGGCTGACGATATCGGAGACGACGATCTGTGCCATGCTCTGGAGACTGCCACCTCCTGCGCCAGCGAGTCCGCGAAAAACGATCAACTGGATAATCGACGTCGAAAAGCCGGCAGCCAAGCTGCCGATCATGTATACCGCCATGGCTATGCAGAGCGCTGGTTTGCGGCCAAAGATATCACTGAATCGTCCATAGAGGGGTTGGATACTTGTCGAGGTGAGCATGTAGGCAGACGGCACCCATGAAGCCACAGACCCGGCATTGAACGAGGTGGATATAGTGGGCATCGCAGTTGCTATAATGACGGAGTCAAGCGCAGAGATAGCGGTACAGAGTGCAAGACTCAAGAACACAGGAAGAAGTTTTCTAAAAGGGAGAAGGTTCGTCTGATCTGTGAGCTGCAATGGGCTCTCGAGCAGTTTCTTTGAACTATCGGCTGTTTGAGTCGTGACCGTGGAGATAGGCTGTGATGAGGCCAGGCTATCGAAGCCACCTGATCGGACGCAGGGTATGTTACTTGGTGGGTCAACCGTATACAGGGATTCCGTATCATCCTCCCCCGACGCAGCTGAACTAACGTTGGGAGGACCTTCAGCCTTGGTGATCATGAGACTAGGCATGGTGGTACAACCAGGGGCAGAGATTCCGTTTTGGTGGGCGGCTTCGGACATGGAAAACCTAAAGCTGGACGGGAAGAAATGCAAGCAGGGGAAGCTTCGGAATGGCTACAAACCGAAGCAGGAGACGTGGAAGCAGAGAATACGGGGCTGCTGAGCGAGGGGCTCGTACTTCCAATCGTTCCTTAAGTACGTTTAGCTGCTGCGGAGACAATTCGTTTCCTCGTTTCTTTCCAATGCGGGCACGTTGCGACAGTTGCGGTTAGACGATGCCAAGAGTACGTCTTACCTTCTTAATCGAGTAGAATATGTGTTGAATCGATTCTTGAAACTAGAATGGCACAGTACTGGTCACTTCGCCTAAGCCTGCAGCTCTTGGCGTTTCCGATCCGCAGAGAGCGGTTCATATGCTTTAACCTCCGGGCGGATGCTCTCTCGGCGTGTGAATTTGGAGTGGTGCACAATTATCCGGGCCTGCATATTGTGAGCTGATTTCCTAGAGAACCGAGTTCATTACCTCACCGCACTGTCCGTGGTGGCGCACGAACAACATTTAATTTCTTCTGAGTCAGCCGCGGACAAGTTCTCGGAGAAGCCAAGGAAAAAAAAATCAGCCCAAGAGAAACCACAATGATCCTCATGCTTGGAGGTTCGAAAAGCCTAGAAAGCCCCGAAACGGCAAGGACGACGCCATTCGAGGCAGACCCGAACAGCGGCTCGAAAAACACGGGCATTGAGGATCAGCACAAGCGACTCCGGAAGGTATGATGCTGCCGCAACCGGGACGTTGGTGCCGTCCAGCATGCTGTATGGAGATGCGAAAAGAGCGTAAAATGACTGTATCAACTCGATGCGGATGTGACAGGAGATCGGTACGAACTATTCAATGCGTGTGACTCACCACTCAGCGTGCGCCACCGTGACCATTCTTGTCTGGGGGGCCGAACGTGAAGCCAACGAAGCCCCATTCGTTTTTCGGTCGTGCTGGGAGGAGTTCGCGCCAGGCGGCCGCATCAGGTTTCTTGTGCTAATGTCAATCGCATTACGGTGGCAACAAAAAGCATCACCAGGTGCTTTACTTATTGAAGGTTAGCGCTAACCTTGCTATCTCAATCGGATGGATGTTGGCCGAACTTGAAGCCAACGAGGCCCCATTCGTTTTTCGGTCGTACTCAGAAGAGTTTGGGTCGCAATCAGGTTTCTTGTGCTAATGTCAATCGCATTACGGTGGCAACAAAAATATCACAGTATCGATCGAAGTTTAAGGTTAGCTTTCATATACATAGAATACTGCGGTTTAGCGTTTAAAGTCCGCCAGTCTATCCGAATTGCAGCGACATTGCAGCTGATACCGGCCCGGCGTGATTCCGAGACTAGGCCCTGATCTGGAAAACTAGCCGAGCATAATGCTACATTATTCGCCCCATATATATAGGTTAGGCCCGACGGCTCACCAGCCGGTGCTCCATTCAACCAATCAGAGATGGTAGAACAGTCGTCAAGCGATATCGTTACCAGCCATCTTTGCAGATGTAGTTTTGAAGCACCGGTTCGGATCCGATATAAAATCCGCCAAAGCTATGGCTCTTCAAGTTACTCCATATAAACCAAGCGTACTAACAGCAGTATCGATGAGGCTAGGAGTTTCGGCAAGAGCTCGGCAGTAGCGCTAGGCCGCACCGGGACGGGTACGAGTATAGCCACTGGTCTGTCGGAGCCTGTCGGAGCAGAACT
Organism: Hemileccinum impolitum; assembly: GCA_003316335.1. Taxonomy (NCBI): domain Eukaryota; kingdom Fungi; phylum Basidiomycota; class Agaricomycetes; order Boletales; family Boletaceae; genus Hemileccinum; species Hemileccinum impolitum. The sequence goes on along the minus strand of QFEQ01000145.1, from coordinate 18,021 downwards.
TTTCCTAGGAGCTCGCTATCCAACGTTCTGCCAGTCAGTCGCAAACAAGACGCCCTACCAAACTATCCCCAGTGGCCGCAGACGCCATCAAGTTGGATGAACCGGAAAACCCTAACGGTGTCGGATCATCTACAATCTCACCACTCGTCTGTGCACGATTGTGGACCAATCGAGGGGCATCGGTCCCAGTGCCTCCTGTTTGAGTGATCTGGCAAACATGTTCACTACTCTTTCGCATCGATTTTTGCTGCTGCGTCTCGGGCTGATTGTGATTTCATCATCCCCTAGTGTTGCAAGATAATCATACTAGGTCGCCCCTAGGGAATGCATTTCTTGTGGTCGCGAGTGAACGTTAACATTCCCCCTGCAGTCCCAGATCGGGGTTCGTACGGTTGGGAGTACCGCTCACTGCATGATTTTGGCTTTGGTCAGCTTCAAAGTTGACATGCTCCGTCGAATCGCCGTGAGGACAATGAATACTCCTCCATGACCCGGTTTTGCTGGTGGTCGAATCATGCATCCCACAGGCTGTAATGTCCTCGAATATTCTCAGATAACATGCATTACGAAAAAAAAGGGTGAGATCGATATCAGTCAAGTTTCGACCGAAGGGGAGTGAGTGCAACATTTTTTACGAGACTACCCTATTGTTTCAGAATGAGATTACGCCTAAATCGCGGGTGGAGGACACATTCTTTCCGTTGCTCACCGTAGCATGCCCTTCTAAAACTCAAAGTTGACAACGTTGACACCCCCTCCGAATCACCGTCATGACGGCGAACAACTTCTACGACCAGCTTAGCTGGCTAGCCATCACGAAAAAATTGGGTGATGCCAACCCACTTTCGAACCGAGTGAGGGAGCGCAGCGAAAGAGACCAACGCCCGAGTGACATGAATAAACGTCATTATCATTATACTCATTCTGCGTATTCCGTATACCCGGGAACCGCACATGCAAACGGGTATAACACGAGATCGACAAGCAAACAAGATGAAGATACCGCCTAAAGAAAGAAAGCATCGTAAGATGACAGACTGAAGCACCCCAAAAAAAATAAATCAAAACGGGCCCATGATGCTCAGAAGGACGTTCTTTAACGCGTTTGACGGCGCGAGGCCACCTACATCATGATCGACTGGTAGGTGCATCTTTTTCCGCCATTGCTTCCTCGATCGCACGGCATTGCGAGAGGAGTTGTAAAATTACAGCACGCCCGCAAGCATTGCGGATGAACTGCGTCTGCGAGATCGATCAAGGTCAGCATTCCCAAACTAGACACCCTTAATGTGAAACAAGACTGACATTCAATAATTCCCCAGGGGAAGGTCGACTCGCTGATTCCCGGCCACAGAGTCTCAAAAACTCGTGGAACGCACGTGAATAGTGTTCAGGGTGTGTCAGCGGAGGCCATTGCGAGCCAACATGCCGTGCAGCCTGGATAGCGAATGACGCTGGGGTTGATGGCGAGGCAGGCATGGAGAACGGAGGAACGGTCTCTGCCAGTTCCCAGATGGTTGCCCCGAGTGACCAGATATCAACTTTCAGTGCATTATAAGGGCCACTAAGAAGCGAAGATCAGACAAGATGGTCGATGAGATAACCAAGGATACCTACGCTCTCATCTCAGGTGCCTGCATACAATACAGATCAAGAGTCAGATTATGCAAGCAATGGCTCTCAAGTTTTCACTCACCTGCCAGTAAATGACCCCTACTGCCCCATTCACCATGGGTGCATTTCGATTAACGCGAATAGCGTTCGAAAAGTCCCCTAAACGAGTGAAGTGGTACGGAATGAGTATTGAATCTACGGCATCGTTCAAGCTACGCACCAAGTTTCACAACCCCGGTGGCGTTTACTAACAAGTTATCACTCCTGACATCCCGATGAGCAATCTGTTGTTTCTGGAGATAATCCAATCCACGGAGGACCTGCTCGACAACGCAGACAACGAGTCATCAGTGCTTCTCAGATAGCAAGCAGCGAACACCTACGTCACCGGCAAATCTTCCGACTAGTCTTTCTTGCAGAGCGAGGCCATCTGCAACTAAACCGATCACATCCGCGAGCGATCGTTCCATGAGCTCCATCCGTATCCAAAGCGACGTATCTACTGCATTTGCAGACTCCGAATCCTCAACCCGGGTTGAATTTGAACAGACGTAGACGGCATCCAGCAGGAGTAGGTGTTCATGGTCCAAATTCTTAAGCAAGCAGAGTTCGTGTAACACCGAAACCAACTTGTTGGATACTAGGGAGTCATCGGGCAAGGAGGACGAGGACGAAGGGGGCGGTAGTGGTATCCGTTTGATGGCCACGTGCGACGTACCGGGCAGTATGGTCCGTTCAACGCTTGCCTGCTGTTCTTGCGAGCGAGACCCCACAGGCGAGGGAACGACACGGGCAGCAAACACGGAACCACTCTCGCCTTCGGCAATCTCGACCAGATTTGTGAAACAGGATGCTGGGTGGCGAGGTGTAATGTAAGGCTGCAACTGCGCTAGCAGTGGGTGCATAGCCAGTATCGATGTGTGTGATTTCGACGAGGGTGTCTCTGAAGGTTGTGAACGCGTTTCACTCTCTTCTCCGATCTCACTCTCGGTGGCGACACCTCCGAATGTATCCGTTCTCGAGCTGAGCAGTTTTGCCTCTGGGGCCAAGCTGCCCTTAGTCTTTGGCGCCACAGAAGGGGGCATCCCATTCACTCCCCTTGGTGTCGTCAATGGGGCACTTTCACTCGTCGAGCTGGACGTTGTGTCGGAGCTCCCATGCGAGGAGTGAGAATTAACGGGCGACGCCACTGTGCCATTCATCGCTTGTAATTGAGTGACACGGCCAAGTGAGGTCGTTCTAAACCTCGACACACGGCGAGGCGTTGAGTCTGCTCCCAACTCAACAGGGGGTGGAGGAGGCGTCGGCCACTTTGACTGCGGGCCATCGCGCAAGAGTGACGCCGAGGAGGTTTCGGAAACCATGGAGTCATCAGGCGCTTCTCCGTGTTCTTGTGTACGTGGTAACTCCCCGCCTATATCAGGCTCGTCGTGCGCCACAGTCTGAGGCTCGATGTCCACGGGAACAACGCTTTCCCGCCGAGAGACTAGCGAGACGGTATCGGAATCAACGACGCTCGCAATTGCTGTCCGAACGAGCTCGGTTTTCGCCGTTGTTATTGTCGCAGGCGTCACAGTGATTGTCGACAACCCAGAATCGCGGTCACCTGGGTTAGTACGGATAGGACGAAGGGTCTGAGACGAATTGGGGCGAGAATCTGATGGCGAAGCTTGTAATACAGGGGTGTCGTATTTGAAAGCCTTTCGAGGAGAAGGCACTGGCGGTAATGACTGATGAGGGGGTGGCTGGAAGTTAGGTTGAGATGCTATTCGTTTTAGAGGTGGCAAGGGCAATGTTGGTGGGGGGTGAAGGGGCTTCGGCGGTGCCGGGCGGAGTTGCGCACGGATCTGGGATGGAGAAATAGGGATCGGTAATGGTTGAGGTTTTGCGCCGAAGAGCGAGTTAACAGGAGATCTCCCAGATAAGCCTGTTATAACGTTCGTTCTAGGAGGCGCAAGGGTGACCGTGGCAGGGAGTACAAGGGGAGTAGGCTTTGGCTTTGGTTTCGGGGGAGGGGAAGGGGGAAGGCTGTCGATGCTAGCCCTGCGTGGAGATTCTGGTGGCGAGGGAGGTATCGCTACAGGCGACTCAAGGTCTTTACCAAGCGATGAGACGTTGAGACCAAGGGGAGCGTCGGGAAGGAGTGGAATCGAGGGCGCAAGTGGCGAGCCATCCACTTCTTCCACTCTCTTTGCCGTTGCTGCTATGTCAACTACGACTTGTTCTCCTGCATCATGCTCAGGAGTATCACTGGTCTCCTCTGCTTTGTCCTCCGTTACCACTTCTTGCTCGTCGCCTTCTTGAACGGCGTTTATCGTTGATCTTGTATATGATCCAAGCATAAGGTTCGCAGCAAGGGAGACATCAGGCAAACTCGGCGCCAGGGTCTCTGGCGACAAAGAATTGGATCCTAACACTGAAGCACTCTCCGTCCCGCCAGTTGTCGAAGGGGGGGATATTACCCAGATGGTTGACCTCCTCTGCCCCTTCACGCTCGCTGCACTCCCACTCTTTTGCCCCATAGAAACGCTGGATCTCTTCCCGATTACACTGAACAACGACTCGGACCAGTCCTCCAGACTACCTTCCTGGTGGAAGGATAGCCGAGGTGGCAGCGTTGCTAACTTGGACATCCTCTTGTCGATCACCAGCGGTTGCGTCGGTAATGGCGGCTCCGTGTGCTGTGCTACATCTATCCTCGTATCTCCTCCGGGGACAGCGTTATCACTGTAATGAGACGAGATATCCAAAACCTCGTCGGCTGTCCCAGGGATGCCGTCAACAGACGTGCCCGTTGTGTAGTCACTATCTTCGGCAACAGATGCTTCTTGCTCCTTTCCTGTACTCACACCAGAAGGCTCGCCACGAATCTGTTCCGCAGGCAAGGGAGGGATAGGTCTGTTGGGCGGAGGCAGTCCTCCTAAAGCTGCAAACCCCTCTTTCTCTTTCTTAATTGTCCCTTCTTGCTTCTTGGGCGAAACATAGGCAGGGGGAGGTTCAGCGTACTTCTCTCCTTCATAGGAATCTGATGATGGGTTCACGACATGGTATATTCTCCTGGGTGGTGTCCGCGGTGGTGCTGACGGTGGTCCAGACCGTGGACTTGAACGAGGTGATGAAGACGGAGAGTGATTGGAGCAAGTGTGTCCACGCGGTGGAGTAGGTATAGGGAGAGAGGCGGAGTGTGAAAGTGGAGATGGTGCACGCGAGGCCGGGGAAGATAATGGGACGTGTCCAGCTTCGGATTGGGCACGGTGTACCTGAATCTGTGGAAACGCAGGTGTCCGTGGCGTCTGTTGGTCCTAAAGGAGACATGCAGACATTATGATTAAGTGAAATTCGGAGTCACGGTTAAAACCAAAGGTGATCACCTGCGACAACTGTTGGATCCTTGAAGTATGACTGTGGTGTGAGGAAACGCTTGACGAGTCGAAGGGGAAAGGCTCAATCAATGTTTCATCCACCATCCCTTGATCCACACCCTCATCTGGGCCGTCTCCGTCGACAAACACATACTGTTCCGGCACCTCGCCCTTTGCACTCTCGCTCCTTCTCGGGTCACCGACATCCTCTTTCGTACTTGCCGAATCACTTGTCAGTGAATTTTTGATGCCACTTACAAGGGTCTTCATTGAGAACGACGGTGCCCTCGGTGAAGGGGCCGGAGTGGTGGAAGTCGTGCTGGTCGTGACGGAATACATCGAAGTTGGGTGGATCGTGAGCGCGTCGCGTCCTTTGCCTAGACTGGTGGAGCGTGGGACGGGTTCTAACAGGGTGGTAGAGGATGAAGCGGAAGATGTGTCCGGTGGCGTTACGGTTAATGAGAGAGGGGATGCAGGCCTTTCGGTAGAGTAGATCGTATGTGGGTTGGTTAGATTGGTACTTGAGGCGAAGAAGGCTGGGGCTGCACGCCGGCGAGCATGGATCGCTGCGATTTCATCCTCACCAAATCCTACTTGAGATAGGGCGGCAGACCACGACGGTGGGAGACCGATGTATCTGTTAGAACGTGAATATTTGATGGTTGACTGCGAGTGAAGTGCATGTATGCGCAAAAATGAAGCGCTAGCACTCACCTTTCGTCGACGTGGATGTGATGCTATGCAATATGCAAAGTAAGATAGGGTGATTATTCCAAACGGAAGACATGCCCACCTGGAAATTCCAGGGCAACGTTATTCCCTCGTCTCCTTCTGTTCTCCCTGGTGCAGCTTCATGTTCACTGAAGCTGGCAGTCCTGCTGGCACTGGACGCACTGGCGGTATCTGAGAGATCTTTTTTCGACCTATTCCTCTTTGCTAGATTAGCAAGCTTGAATACGCTCTTTTTGCGCTTCACGCTCGAAGTGGTCGCCTGGCTCACGGCGGATGAACTTGCACTAGCACCGTTCAATTTGTAGATGCCAAGATTGGCGTTTGGACACGAGCTGCCACCCGAGTCTGTGCTTCCGTCCATAGAAGGACTGGGGAGATAGTCCCTTCCACCCCGACTGATGGACCTGAAGGAGCTGCCAGATGCAGAAGGAGCAGGGGAAGCTGCTGGAGTCCATCCGTTGCCGTTTCCGAGTGCACCGTTCGACCGTTTTCCAAACTCGAGGCAGGCAGCCGGCATAAAAGGATAGGGTGAGGAAGGCGTAGCGGGCCCGATAGACTCTGGGCTGAGAGAAGGGGAGAGCGACGTGGCTGAACGGCTGAAGAAAGGCCTGCTGTAGAACATGGAGGGAGGGGGGTTCAAAGAAGGACTTGGGGTTAAATCTTTTGGCGGTGGAGGTGGCGCGACGTCTACAGAAAGGTAAACGACTTGAGAAGACATGGAAGGGCTCAGGAACGGTACCGAGCGAACCGACGCCAGAGCTGGACTTGAGCTTGAAACCATGACTGAAAGTAGCGAAACGAGAGGACGGTTTTGCGCCGTTTTGAGTCGAGTTGAGGTGTGGCATGAAACCAAAGGTGAGCCGACGCGTTCATCGACTCGGCTCGGACAAGCTTTTGACAATGGTGGCGGCCGAAATCCAACTTGAACTCTTCCGTTTCTCAGCAACTCAATTTCGTGTCTACAAAAAGTCTCATCTTCAAGACGAAGCACCGCTGACTCGCCAGAACGCGATAATCATTACAAGTAACCTGTGCAGTGCGACTTGCATTGCCTCTGCCCTTCCCAACAAAGGTACATCATGACAATTCTCCAAGGGTCGACATGGCCTGTGAGTCCCCTGTCGCTGCGCACTGGCCGCAAGGTCCCCGCCGTTCACCTTCTCCCACACTGGCAGTTGGCAAGGTTTTCTGCCGCTCACTTCAATGCCAGAACCCACTCCACCTGTTGGTAGTCTGATGGTCCATCCATCCCTGTGCACGCGCCTCCATCCAACTGCTTGCAGACCCAAACGTCCACCCGCTCTCTGCTGATACGTCACTCCGTGGCGTCATCTCCGCCTGGGAAGTCCATGTTGATGGTGAATCTCCGGGCGTTCCCTTGGCATTCCCCATCTGTCTTGTCCGCGGATAACCAGTGCCGCGCGCAGAGGTCCCGCCCACCGACGAAGGCGGCAGCACCTTCTTGACAATGTTCCGCACTACTTGCCCGAGCCGCCCACGTGTCTCTGCTCGAGAGGCCTGGGGATGCAAGAACGTGCGAGAAAGCCGAGACGCACGAGTAGTGTTCGTACGCGAAAGCTTGGGCACACTGGCGTATGATAGCGTGGAAACGTCAGCCAGGCGGGAATCAGAATCTTGATAATGCGCTGGTGACCCCATCAACATTGATGTGGTTTTGATCGCGTCTTGACACTGGTTCCGTCCCGGCACGTCGTGACCATGTTCTCTCCCAATTGGTGAACGTCCACCAGTCTCGGGTCGTTGGGGGGTGCGCGGTGCTTGCGCTCCACCGTGCGGTGATTTCGCTTTGGTCGATGAAAAACATTCCAAACTATCGCGGACATGGATACCCGCCTTCTTCGTTGGCGTCTTGGAAGGTGTCACGGGTACCGGAACCCCTTGCAAACCCATCTCCACGATGGTCCACTTGTCGCTACAGCAAAACAGTCAAATCAAGCGGCAGAATATGAACGGAACGGACACACAGTCGTTCGACCCACCCTGTCTTCTTTAGCTCCATTCTAGCTAGGCGGTCGAGGCGGTCCAACGGACTGCTGGTCAACAACTTGAATGACGAAATGAGCCAATCGCCCCAACAGAGCACCCCGCATGAACACAAACCATCTTGGTGACATCATACATCCCGTCGTCCTAAGCAGAGTCACACTTGTTATCCTTCAGATGTTGTAAACGTACCCGGTGAAGAGTCTTTCCCGAACAGCTTCTCTGCTTGTGCGAAGGACTCCGTCTGGATGCGTATGGATATGAGGCCGCATGCTTCCAGACGCTGACGTCCCCCCATTCGACTAGTTCTACGTCATCATCATAGGTGACGTCAAACGACGAATCATATGATCCATAAATCGTGTCTTGGCACACACTCTCCCCGCTTGGCAAACCCTATGTCGTTCGGGAATGACGTTCAGAAATTAGGGCGAGTGAAAAGACATGGACGAACCGTCAATAAATGACGCGACTTGACGACGTTCACAACGAACAGCTTCAGTTCCTTGTCCGCCTTGTGCAGAGATGGGTTGTCGAACGCATCTGCTACTCGTCCAAGCACCTTCAACGCATCTTCAGAATCCATACCATCACTTGGCGCAGCGAGCGCGTTCCGCGTGTCCATACGACGAATGAATTTACCAACCGGGATAGTAAGGTCAGTGGTGTGGTGATTGTTGGCTGACGAGAACCCATATCGCGACTCTTATGAATGCTATTATACCATGTCAGCCGCCACCACTGGAATGTTCGCTGGTTTGGCGACCAGCCTGGTGAAGTTGTCGACCCGTGGTTGAGTGTCGATTTCTTCGACGGGCTCGTCACCAGGCTAGGCGTTCTTTGAGCAGCTTCACCAACAAAAGAGCACGGGGGATGAAAATTGACCATGCACCTCGCTGTTTTGCGATGCGCAGTCATGATTAAATTTCTTGCAGGGGTCAGATACTAGTAGACCATGAAGAAGACTGAGGATGCATGGTTCAGTCATTCAGGTCGTGGCGAGCCTTCGAACAACTCATTCCATCATGTCGCCTATGTACATATCACTGCCTATATCCCTTAGTCTAGTTTACTTATGGATCCTCCCTTGTGAATGATGTCTACTTTCCCTCCCCTCTTAGGTTCTGTTTAGCAAAAGTTTCATACCTTGGCTAGTGTAGTTTTTGCTCAGCTAGAGTAGTCCAGTGATTTTGATGTAAGTCATGTGCCTCACCTGAAGTCATGTGTCCTACTTATGTATTCCTGCTATGATAGTAGTGGGTTTATGGGTGGGGGATGAATTTTTTTGCACTATGGGGTTGTGTTTGAAAACTTGGCATTTTGCCTATATGTGGTAGCAATTTCTTGGTGTTTTTCCTTGATATGGATTGAGAATTGTCATCTTGATTATGTGAATTGCAGCATCTGACTCATCATTTGCAATAGGCTCAAGGGCTTTTTGCTCCTCTTATACTCACTATCTTACTGCTTCTCTTATTTTTGGTGCTCTCTCAATTTTAGCTGCACTGATGTCAGGTGTCTTTGGTGACATTTGTGTTTCCACACATCAGTAAATTCACACTGTGCTTAAATTGGCTTTATGCATCTTTTTTTGCTTAGCTGACTAGCACAACATCTCAAAGCTCATTCAGCTTATTCAAAAACCTGATTCAAGGCCTCCTTTGTGTTAAAATGTACTATAATCAAGGTTTTTAATGTTAGGGAACAGTGTATGGTAATGTTGTACATGATACTGTATGTAGTTTGACAAGCTGAATAAGACAAATTAAGTACAGTGTGAATTTACTGATGCATACTGCAGTTAACAGGTGCTGAATGTCATAGGTAGCCAAGGTTGTAAATAAGCTATAGGATACCACCAGCTGATGGTGGGCCAATAGTTTTGAGATTGAAAGGATCTCGAATGTGAAGGGACAAAGGAATGATCCCCAAGTAGGAACACTTACAGTGATCTCAAAAACTGTTGCAATGTTTGTCTGTTTTGAAGTGTTCACTCTGTAGTGTCCAAGAGCATGGGAAGCCCACTTAGCAGTAGTAAGGCGAAATGTGGCCCACACCCTTGGCTATATATGGATCAAATGATTATGTAATTCAGCCCAGAGGTGCCTGAGATATGGCTATTTCAATATGGTGATCTCATTGTAATAGTTTTTGAGCTTTTGAATTCCAAGATATATTAGTACTTGGTATAGCCTCCTTTTGCCTTGAGCACCACTGCCTCAATCCTTCTAGGCATGCTTTCAATCAATTTCTGACACTCCTCCACTGGTATCCCACTTCTCCTCAACTCTATCCCATAGCTTATGAATTCCTTTAGGGGAGTGTTCTTCTTTTGCAAGCTTTCTTTTGAGGTAACCCCAGAAATGTTCAATAGGGTTTAGGTCAGGAGACTGTGCAGGCCACACCATAGTCCTAAAATCCTGCTCCTCTAGCCACTCCTTGACCTTGTTGTGAGAATTGGTGTGTGGCTAGGGAGTGGCTGAGTGCATTGATCAGTCAGGATGGACTGGAACCAGATGATACTCGATGGGGAGCATCCTATTGAGTTCACCTGCCTCTTATACATGTCTGCCTGTGTATGTACATGCTTGGTTGCTTATCTCTTATCTACGGTCCATGGGTATCTACCAATTACCAGGTACTTCTATGGTCTGTGCTTATCTCCAACAGACCTTCTTGCAGGTATGCTTGGGGTCATTGTCCTGCTGAAAAATGATATCAGGAGGATCAAGACCATAAAACTCCAAGGTATTCAGGAGTTCATCCTTCAAAATTTGAAGGTAAAGGTCTCCATCCATCCTACCATCAATCTTGGCAGCATAGCCAACTCCCTGCCAAGTCATACACTCCCACATAATCAAGGAATCCCCTCCAAATTTGACAGTTCCTTATACCAACCTATCATTGAGCCCTTCACCTGGCTTTTTCCATATCCATTTACATCTATCTGACCCTAGGTGATTGATCTTGGTCTCATCAGACCATATGACCTTCTTCCAGTCATCCATAGTCCAATCCTTGTGGGCATGAGCAAAGTCTAAATGGGCTTTGTAATATCTAGCAGAAAGAAGAGATTGTTTGGACTTGACTACTGCTTTCATACCAGTTTTTTTCAAGTGAAGGTGAACAGTGCTGAGGGATAGAGGCTTGTTGATGATGTTGCCAAGAGCTTTGGCAACCTGAACTGCATTTTCAGTCTTCTGAGAAAAGATCAAGTGAACAGCATGGTGGATATTGGTGGGAGAAAGCTTAGATGGATGACCTCCAGTGGACTTCTGCAGCTCAGAATGCTCTTTAGAGCAAAGTCTGGAGATGGTAGAGACATGTACACCAGTAGTAGATGCAATGGAGTGAGCAGATTGGCCAGCATCAAGCATAGAAAGGATGGTATTCCTTTGAGTAGCAGAAAGAGATCCCATGATGATAGTGGATAGGAAATAAGAGGTGTGTGAACTTTTTCAAACTCAGACAGAATGTTTATATGTATATCTTTATTTGTATGACCAAACAAAAGTCAATATTCCATGTTTTGGCTCAGATTACACATTCCATATCAAAAGCTCAAAAACTGTTGCAATGAGATCACTATATTGAAATAGCCATATCTCAGGCACCTCTGGGCCGAATTACATAATCCTTTGCTCCATATATAGCCAGGGGTGTGGGCCATATTTTTCCCCTTACTACTACTAAGTGGGCTTCCCATGCCCTTGGACACTACAGAGTGAACACTTCAAAACAGACAAACATTGCAATGGTTTTTGAGGTTGTTATAGTTCAGGCCCCATATGCCCTTATTTATTTATTTCTCTTTTGCTCATATGCAAAGCATCACTGAGCACTGTTCACCTTAGACAATTTCTTCTTTCCAAAGTCACGTGACTAGTGCATGTGACCACAGGAACTGGCACCTGACTTGAGGCTAGACTGAATGTTATACCTCATGTCCTTCTTCTTTTCTCACCTTCATTTCTGCTTTCTTCTTTTGTTCATTCACGTTCCATGAAGTTCCACGTTCCCAGCCTCCCCTAAACTATTTAGGACTCAGCTGGCCTGCCCTAAGGTAGCTCCCTCTACTATATAAACCTGTCTATACCATGTTGCTACCTTAGTTCTATTCACTTCTGTTCCACCCACTATTTCACAGTGCCTGCAACCAAGTGATACCACTCTCTGCTTCTTCGCCTGCCTCACCCTCAGTCAAGGGGCCCTCATACATGTACTGAATCCTTGCCATCAGCATTCCTATCTTTCAGCTCATCCTCATTGTACTTGTCGATGTCAACTTTGTCTCTTGCTGTCACCTCGTTTTTGTCTTTCTTGTTCAACCTGTTACAGCTGGCAACACTTGAATAGGACTGCCAAAGGCTGAATCTGCTGCATTCCCCCTTTATTTGTTCATAAGCAGAACTAAGTGGCTAGAACATATCGAAGTTTGCAGAGAAGCTGCCACCTGTTATAGTTCGGGCACATGTATGCCCTATTTTTCACTTTTATCTTCGCTCATATGCATGCATTACTGAGCACCATTTTACTTAGTTGTTTTCTCTTTCCAAAGTCATGTGACCGTGGGAACTCTCACATGACCTGAGGCTAGGCCTATGACATCATAAATGATGTCATACCTCATGTTCATTATCTTTCTCTCATGATTACTTCTGCTTGCTTCTTTTCTTCTCAAACATTCCATGACGTTCCATGTTCTCTACTTGCCCTAAACTAATTCAGACTCAGATACCTGCCCTAAGGTACTCAGTTGCAGTATATAAACCCATCCTGTAATTCCTTCATACCTTAGTCCTAATCACTTCATTTCACCCACCTACACAGGTGCCTGCAACTCAGTGGTACCACTCTCCTCTTTCTTGCCAGTCTAGCCCTCTGCAAAGGGGCCACTATATGCTATATTGACTCATCTCTGTCGCTGTACCAGTTTTTGACCTTGTCATCATTGTACTCGTCGACGTCAACACCGCTCATCGAGGTCTCCTCATCTCTGTCTTTCTCGTTGAAGTCATTCCCATTGCAACCCACAACACTTGATTAGGACTATCAGAAGCCGGACCACACTGCATTCCTCCTTCTTCTTTTATGACATATACTAAGTGGTTTGAACGTATCGAAGTCCAAAGAGAGGCCGCCACACCAGCATTCTACTGTCTCAACGTCCAAGACCATACCCCGACACCTGCATGTGAACCATCACCAGCCCCTTCCATCGACCCAAATGACCACATGCCTGAACCCAAAGGCACAAACGGACTGTACCTACGAAGGAAATGAATCCCTCGAGTAAAAAAGGCTCGACACCCAAAGTACATTTGCCCTATCAAAGAATTTCCAGAAGACCGTCACATCCTCCATCCTCATTCCCAATTAGTCAAACCTACTCGTTATCAACAAATCCCCAGAGTCTGTTTGGAAGATAATGGATAGTAAGCATGTCTGGTAATCAGCTGTGGGATGACTTATCCAAACAAATGACTCTCATGGCCATGGCCATGCAAACACTCATTCAAAATCAAACAACTACCTCCTCTACCTCCTCAAACACATACAAGGCTTTTGCCAATCCCAGCACCTGGGACAGTGATCGTAACAAGTTCCACATCTGGTGGACTAAAATAGGTGCATGGGTAGACTGTCAATCAAACCTCGATGACCATCAAAGAACTGTCGCAGTGCTCCTCTGCATGAACGGATGAGCTGCAGACTTCACTCAAGTAACGATTGAACAGTACCCGGTCAAAGGTCTCTGGCCAACATGGAAAGTTCTCAAGAAGCACATCGAAAAACATTTCCGAATCAATGTGCTGAAGGTAGAGGTGTATAAGAAGCTGGTTGCATTACGACAAGGGTCCCTCCCCATAGAGGTGTATATGCAGCAGTTCAACTTGCTACAAATCGATGCGGAGATGGAGCCCGGTATTGCCCTCCAACTCTACAAAGAGAGCATTGATTACAACGTTTACCTTCAAGTTTGCCTCTGACACCCCGCCATCAAAGAAGATCTTGAAATGTGGGAAGATACCACTATTGAAATCAGAAAAATGTTCCATAAAATATGCCTCGAACGAAG